>JASVEL010005742.1:0-38396 GCA_032618575.1 Nicotiana noctiflora
TAGTGCTTAAGTTAATCACCATACTCGCATGGGGCAGTCATATTTTAATGCACCACCAACATGAGGTTTGTATGATGGTTATTCCAGTTATCTATCATAGACTAAGTATGAACAGTTGAACCCTTAAATGGATTGTTATGAATGTGGTATTACTACGCACATCATGGAAAAACAACTGTCCTAGTCATGGGAGAAGCATAATTGTTAAAAGCACCGAGGCTACGTACTTCATACAGTTACTACTCCACTTGCATGACCAACTAGAGGTAGGGGTTATGATGATAGAGGTGGAGGTGAGACTCGTAGAGGTGGAGACCGAGTCGTTAATATATTTTCTATGGTATGGCTGAGGTTGCAACACCAGATGGTGTCGTTACAAGTATGGTCTCGAATTATTGTAAAGTAATAATTTTGTTAACTTGATTCGTTCTAAGTATCGAGGTAAGTCCTCCTATTGCGCACCACTTATGAGCGAACTTCGTAATTCTGAAAATTTACTTATGTGAATACTCCTATTAGGAGATTATATGGAGATAGCTATGTCTATCACTATGTATTGGTCAAAAAAAAAGTTGTGAGGCAAAAAATCAGTTTTTGTTAATCATTTCATTGAGTTCGATGCAATTTCCAAATAATTGATTTCAATCGTGAATTATATTCTCTATCGATGTGAGGGTTCTTTATATGTTGTGATTTTGTTTAACAAAAAGTATTTAAAAAAAATGGATAAAATTCCAGTTGGCACAATGTGCATATTACTTGTGTACGGAGTTGAGGACAAGATTCTCGTACTTTTATATTATGTGAAATATTTAAACCGGGCTACAAGTTGCGGTGGATGTTATATAAAGAGGAGGTCCTTGTGGTGAAAAGTTTGTGTTTAAATTCTCCCTTTGTAAAATTAAAATTTATAATATAGCACTTATAGGGAGAGATGACTATGAGACTTATTTGAAAAATTTTGTTTGAATATCTATGTGCATAATTTGCCAAAATTATATTGTAATTATTGAGTTTTAGCCTACAAAGTGAGTGCCCATGTGGTGTTAATTGTGAATCGTTAATTTGGCCAAGTAATTATGAGGTCTTCATGCTACATTGTTAGTAAAGTGAAAGCTTGAGACAAGAATTATTAACATGAAGTTAATTGGTAATTTTGTAATCGATTATGTACAACTATTAAAACCAGAGGTGTGGTAATGGTCATACATATGATATGTTTCATATCAAAATATCTTTATGATAGTGTCATACATGTAATACGGAGCTTGGTGTTATTGACAAATACATTGTGGTGATTTATTGAGTTGTGGATGTGTTATTATGAGTTGTTTGGTATTACTCTGACAGGTGGATAAGCCCAATTACAGGGGAAACTCTGCCAAAATTTTCTGAAAAATTTGGGAGTTAGAAAATTTTGGGATATTGAGATTGTGCAAAGAAAGAAATAAATTACATTACGAGTTTGAGTACAGACTCTACTTCTCACTTGAGGACGAATGACCCTAAGTGGGGAAGAATGTAATACCTCGTATTTGAAGGGTGCATAGGCATGAATTGCTATAGCCTGTCGAGACGTGTGTTCACGTGAAAATCTGACCTTTCTGAAAATGATTGGATTGTAAGAAATTTGGTCTTCAAGTTTACAATATGGATAAAGGAGGTAATCTCAATTGAAATGGTATTGTCGGAATTATTTCGAATGCGGTAAAATGGGATCAACCACGAGGATATGTGTAAAAGTAGGAACATTAAATTTGAGACCTCAGAATAATCTTAGTACGTTCGAGGACGAACGTTTGTTTTAGAGGTGGAGATTGTGATGGCCAAAAAAAAATCATCTTTAAATTAAACAATCATCTCGGTGTTTTAATACCTTGAAAAGCTCTATCAGTAATTTCTCGATTTATGTGCACAGTCCGTATAATTTTTTTTCGGAAGGTTAACAGATTGATTTTGACTTGAAGAAAACTGATGTATTTTTTTACAGCACTGTGAATAGTGACTGTGAATAGTGCTCGTGAATAGTACAAGTGAATAGTACCTGCGAATAGTCCCGTGAACAGTACCGTGAACAGTAAAAACGGGTGAACAGTGCCGAAAATAATTTTGGACAGAACACTAAGTTCTGGAAATGGGACAAAATCCCATTTTTCAATTTCTTCCAAATTGGAGCTCGGGGAGAGGCGATTTTCCGGAGATTTTCAGAGAAAACAACGGGGTAAGTGTTCCTTATCATAAATCATTTATAGATCATGATTCCATACTCATTTACATCTTGAATCCATAAATTTGTGGAAGAAAAATCAGATTTTTTGCAAAATCTTCAAAAAATGAAAATTTTAGATTTGGAGGTCGAGTTGTCATCGGAATTCGATAATTTTTGTATGGTTGAACTCGTATCGGAATGGGTTGTCGGATTTTACGAGTTTCGTCAGATTCTGATATGTGGGCCCCACGGGCAATTTTGAGCTAAAATTCGTATTTTAATTCGGAAAATGTATAAATTCATATGGAATTAGTTCCTACGATTCGTGTTGAGTATTTTAAATTATTGTGACTAGATTTGAAGCTTCGGATGAATTCGCGAGACAAATGAATGCTGGATTTTTGAATTGGTAGCAAAGCGAGGTAAGTGTTTGGTCTACCCTAGCTTGAGGGAATAAGAGTTGAGTATAATTGCTACTTGTTATGTGTTGTGTCCGGCGTATAGGCATGCTGACGAGTATCTATACATTGGGGTCGAGCATGACCGTGAGTCCTAAATTGCTAAATTGTCGTATTCTTATTTGATGCTTATGAGAACTTGTTTAAAGATTATTGGAAGCTGAGCAAGTAATTGTTATGATCGAGTAATTGTATCAGTTGTGTTAAATAGAAATTCTTATGTTTGGTTATAGTTGGTTCTTCTTTGCCGGGAATATATTGTTGATTAATTATTATTGGTTTCATACCGATAATATATATTGTTGATTAAAGATTATTGGTTTCATACCGATAATATATATGTTGTTGATTAAAGATTATTGGTTTCACACCGGTAATACATACATATTGTTGATTAATTATTATAGGTTTCATATCGGTAATATATATTGTTGATTAAAGATTATTGGTTTCATACCGATAATATATATGTTGTTGATTAAAGATTATTGGTTTCACACCGGTAATACATACATATTGTTGATTAATTATTATTGGTTTCATACCGGTAATATATATTGTTGATTAAAGATTATTGGTTTCATACCGATAATATATATGTTGTTGATTAAAGATTATTGGTTTCACACCGGTAATACATACACATTATTGATTAATTATTATTGGTTTCATACCGGTAATATATATTGTTGATTAAAGTATATTGGTTTCATACTGGTAATATATATGTTGTTGATTAAATATTATTGGTTTCACACCGATAATACATACATATTGTTGATTAATTATTATTGGTTTCTTGCCGGTAACATATTAAGAAATGGGATCGTGTGGCACGCCGACCACTTATATATTAAGAAATGGGATCGTGTGGCACGCCGACCACTTATATATTAAGAAATGGGATTGTGTGGCACGCCGACCACTTATATATTAAAGAATTGGGATCGTGTGGCACGCCGACCACAAAGTGATTTGAATCTTGGCATTGCCCATAGTTGCCGGTAGCCTATTGATACATTTGGGAGCGGGTGGTACGCCTACCACAAGATATGAAAAGCCTATTGATATATTTGGGAGCGGGTGGTACGCCTACCACAAGATATGAAAAGCCTATGGTTACGTTTGGGAGCGGGTGGTACGCCTACCACAAGATATGAAATGAAAAATGAATTGAGACATGAAAGTAAGATTTGTTCCGTTGATGAGATTACTCCGGATATTGTGAGTTGTTGACTGTTATTTCTGTCACACCTCCTTTTTCCGCTACCCCCGAGGGCGCAAAATATAAAAGAGAGTTTTTCCAATTAAAGGACAACCAAAACGGGATTCATTTATTGAGAGATTCGGAGTCGCCACTTGGGAGATTTATGGTGTCCCAAGTCACCGGTTTGAAACCCGAATTGAGGAAAGGTTTGACTCTATTTAACGGTCCGCGAACCAGAAATCCGGATAAGGAATTCTGTTAACCCGGGAGAAGGTGTTAGGCATTCCCGAATTCCGTGGTTCTAGCACGGTCGCTTAACTCTCATATTCGGCTTATTTATCTGATTTTTACAATTATGTACTTAATGCAAATTAATATCCCTTTACCGCTTTTATTATTATTATTATTTACGAAAGAGAATGTTGCCTAAAAATATGTTTCGAATCACGTCACATGAAATGCACCCGGATCCTCGACACATTCTTATTCAACATTTTGGGATTTGGATTTGGGCCGCATGAAATGCACGCCCGTATTTAAGAAGGTAAAATTATTAAAATACGCGCCTAGAGCGATTACTTATTTACATTTTTTGAGAAGGTCCAGAAATTCGCTAAGAAACGGCACATCTCGAAATCTAAATATTTTACATATACATTTATGAGGGCCCCGCGATTTGTACAATTTTTGTTAGGCGAGGCACACCTCTAATTCTAATTTAAAAGCAAACTACATTCCGCTATATTTATTTAAGAGTTAATTCAAGATTATTTAAAATATGTTGCAAGCCACACTACATGAAATGCACTTGTGGTTCACGACACTCTTTATTTAACCTTGTTCAAATATGGAGTCGGGTCACATGAAATGCACCCCCGATTCCTTTAATCTAATTACGTTGTTTAAAGAATAACGAACCAATTTCCATAATGTGACAACATCGTGCTCAACTATAACCAATTCGAGTAAACATACGAGTAGCTAACTAAGTGAGCAAATTCAAGACTATGCTGAACAATTACATAAACAATGGAAGCATAACTAGTTGGCGAGCATATGAAGGATTAGTCATTTTCATTAGCTAACTTCGACATTGCATGTTCAACAAAATCATATATTTACAAAAATAGTCTGAACCATACGAGACTAAATCAAATATGAAACACTCCAAAATATTAGCGAGAAGAACAATATCGGAAAAGAACATGCACCTTTATTTCTGCATATTTTTAACGTACACAACGAGAAAACGAACCTTTTATGACGATCTCAAACTTCGACCTCTCCGGACTGAACTCGAACCGAACTCGAACCAAGAACAAACTCAAACGGGCAGCATGATAAGCACGAGCCGAACAACGGCTCTTCTGGAGAAGGAAACTGCGGCGAGTTTTTTTCTTCTTTCTGTCTGCCGATTTTTTCTTCTTCTCTTTCCTTTTTTTTTTCGTTTTTCTCTTTTCTGTTTCGTTTTTCTCTCTTTGTTCTTCAATTGTTTTCCTTTCTTTTCTTTCTCTTCTTTGTTTCCTTTCTTTTCTTTCTCTTTCGTTTCTTCTTTTTTTCCGTTTTTTTCTTTGTTCTTTTCAAATGTCTTTCTTCCAAAATTCTTTGTTTTCCACCTCCCTCTCTGCCGTAATTTCTTCTTCTTCTTAAAGAAGAAGAATGGTTATTGTTTATTATTTTTTTTATTATTTTTTTTTTAAAAAATTTAGCCCCATATTGTTTTTGTCTTTTTCTTTTGTTTTTATCCCTTTGTCTTTTTCTTCTTGTCTTTGTTCTTATTCCCCATCCCCATTATGTGTTGTCCCCCCTTGGTGTAGTGGACTCGGTTTATTACAGGCTAGGTCCGAAAATTATAAAACCGGGTAGTTTGAACCCGAATATTATTCTTCGACCGGAACCGAAAATGGTGTTATTTAATTAATCCTAGGTAATCAAAATAACTATAATACTTATAATAAAAATAAAACTATTTTTTATATTTTTCAAGTTTAAAATAACTACAAAATATTTGTGAAACTATTTTTTATTATTTTCGTTTTTATAAAAAGAAAAAATATAAAGTACTATTTTTGTATTTTTCAAGTTTAAAATGACTACGAAACATTAATAAAACCATATTTTTGTTATTTTTCATTTTGAGATAAAAATAAAGTAAAAGAGTCAAATTTAGCTAAAATAGCTATATTAAAACTAAACTAAATATTTTACGCTAAAAATATAGAAAATCTCGGGGAGGGTCAAAAATCACGTGTTTACAGCTGCCCCTCTTTGACCGAAAACACAAAGAGTTTTCAGACAAAGAACGACTAGACAAGTGTTTTTGACCCGACCCTTATTCGGAGGGACTAAACTAAAAGAAGAGGAATGTGACCGAGCCCTTGTATCTGAGCTGCCTACATATCCTTGGCTATAAAGGAATCAGGCCACGTGTAGTTCAGAAGTGAGTAAGAATATGGAGTAACCGAGGTGGAGAGCCAGTCGAGGTGTCGTTCCGTCGAGGTTCCGTTCCATCGAAGTTCCGGTCCGTGGTCCTGCTATTACATCAAAAATCAAAACATGAGAAAGACTAACTAAGCCTATCAACTACTAGTTACAAGATTCCTATCTATAAGTCTTCCGAAGCTTGATCTTGAGTATTGGTTGGTGCTTCATGCGGACTCTAAATTTGAACCTTGATACTTGCTAGTTGCAGGTGCTGTTTTTCGGATCAAGACCAGGTATGCAGTGCTTGTGACCTCGGCCATGTCTTGAGCACACCACATCTTTCATCAACTTCTGCACTTGGATTAACTCCTTGCCTTTTTTTTCATTGCGACTGACTTCTGTTGATCATCTCGGACTGTTGACTCGCATTCTGGTCGCAAGCTTCTTTTGTTGCTAACTTGCATTGCACTCGAAGTGATTTCCCTTACTTGTGATCTTCGAGCTATTCTCCTTCGAAGTCTGAATCTATCTTTTCTGATCCTTGTTGCCTTCCTTCTGATTCATGCTGGGGATTTCCGTTACACTCTGCCGCTTTCCTTAAACAACTTCAAAATAAATCGCCACTCCATTCTTCAGGCGGGCTCCCTGACTTCAACTACAACTTCAAAATAAAATCGCCACTCCATTCTCCAGGCGGGCTCCCTGACTTCAACTATAACTTCAAAACTAAATCGCCACTCCATTCTCCAGGCGGGCTCCCTGACTTCAACTACTACTTCAAAATAAAATCGCCACTCCATTCTCCAGGCCGGCTCCCTAACTTCAACTACTACTTCAACATAAAATCGCCACTCCATTCTCCAAGCGGGCTCCCCGACTTCAACTACTACTTCAAAATAAAATCGCCACTCCATTCTCCAGAGCGGGCTCCCCGACTTCAACTACTACTTCAACATAAAATCGCCACTCCATTCTCCGGCGGGCTCCCCGACTTCAACTACTACTTCAACATAAAATCGCCACTCCATTCTCCGGGCGGGCTCCCGACTTCAACTACTACTTCAAAATAAAATCGCCACTCCATTCTCCTGGGCGGGCTCCCCGACTTCAACTACTACTTCAACATAAAATCGCCACTCCATTCTCCAAGCGGGCTCCCCGACTTCAACTACTACTTCAAAATAAAATCGCCACTCCATTCTCCGGGCGGGCTCCCCGACTTCAACTACTACTTCAAAATAAAATCGCCACTCCATTCTCCAAGCGGGCTCCCCGACTTCAATTACAACTTCAAAACTAAATCGCCACTCCATTCTCCGAGCGGGCTCCCGACTTCAACTACTACTTCAAAATAAAATCGCCACTCCATTCTCCGAGCGGGCTCCCCGACTTCAACTACTACTTCAACATAAAATCGCCACTCCATTCTCCGGGCGGGCTCCCCGACTTCAACTACTACTTCAACATAAAATCGCCACTCCATTCTCTAGGCGGGCTCCCCGACTTCAACTACTACTTCAACATAAAATCGCCACTCCATTCTCCGGGCGGGCTCCCCGACTTCAACTACTACTTCAAAATAAAATCGCCACTCCATTCTCCGAGCGGGCTCCCGACTTCAACTACTACTTCAAAATAAATCGTCACTCCATTCTTCAAGCGGGCTCCCCGACTTCAACTACTACTTCAAAATAAAATCGCCACTCCATTCTCCAGGCGGGCTCCCTGACTTCAACTACTACTTCAAAATAAAATCGCCACTCCATTCTCCAGGCGGGCTCCCCGACTTCAATTACAACTTCAAAACTAAATCGCCACTCCATTCTCCAGGCGGGCTCCCTGACTTCAACTATTGCTTCAAAAATAAAATCGCCACTCCATTCTCCAGGCGGGCTCCCTGATTTCAACTATAACTTCAAAAATAAAATCGCCACTCCATTCTCCAAGCGGGCTCCCCGACTTCAACTACTACTTCAAAATAAAATCGCCACTCCATTCTCCAAGCGGGCTCCCTGACTTCAACTACTACTTCAAAATAAAATCGCCACTCCATTCTCCGGGCGGGCTCCCTGACTTCAACTACTACTTCAAAATAAAATCGCCACTCCATTCTCCGGGCGGGCTCCCTGACTTCAACTACTACTTCAAAATAAAATCGCCACTCCATTCTCCGGGCGGGCTCCCTGACTTCAACTACTACTTCAAAATAAAATCGCCACTCCATTCTCCGGGCGGGCTCCCTGACTTCAACTACTACTTCAAAATAAAATCGCCACTCCATTCTCCGGGCGGGCTCCCTGACTTCAACTACTACTTCAAAATAAAATCGCCACTCCATTCTCCAGGCGGGCTCCCTGACTTCAACTACTACTTCAAAATAAAATCGCCACTCCATTCTCCAGGCGTGCTCCCTGACTTCAACTACTACTTCAAAATAAAATCGCCACTCCATTCTCCAGGCGGGCTCCCTGACTTCAACTACTACTTCAAAATAAAATCGCCACTCCATTCTCCAGGCGGGCTCCCCGACTTCAACTACTACTTCAAAATAAAATCGCCACTCCATTCTCCAGCGGGCTCCCCGACTTCAACTACTACTTCAACATAAAATCGCCACTCCATTCTCTTCGGCGGGCTCCCCGACTTCAACTACTACTTCAACATAAAATCGCCACTCCATTCTCCGGGCGGGCTCCCCGACTTCAACTACTACTTCAAAATAAAATCGCCACTCCATTCTCCGGGCGGGCTCCCCGACTTCAACTACTACTTCAACATAAAATCGCCACTCCATTCTCCAAAGCGGGCTCCCCGACTTCAACTACTACTTCAAAATAAAATCGCCACTCCATTCTCCGGGCGGGCTCCCGACTTCAACTACTACTTCAAAATAAAATCGCCACTCCATTCTCCAGAAGCGGGCTCCCCGACTTCAATTACAACTTCAAAACTAAATCGCCACTCCATTCTCTAGGCGGGCTCCCTGACTTCAACTACCGCTTCAAAAATAAAATCGCCACTCCATTCTCCAGGGCGGGCTCCCGACTTCAACTACTACTTCAAAATAAAATCGCCACTCCATTCTCCGAGCGGGCTCCCGACCTCAACTACTACTTCAAAATAAAATCGCCACTCCATTCTCCAGGCGTGCTCCCCGACTTCAACTACTACTTCAACATAAAATCGCCACTCCATTCTCCGGTGCGGGCTCCCGACTTCAACCATCGCTTCAAAAATAAAATCGCCACTCCATTCTCCGGGCGGGCTCCCGACTTCAACTACTACTTCAAAATAAAATCGCCACTCCATTCTCCAAGCGGGCTCCCCGACTTCAACTACTACTTCAAAATAAAATCGCCACTCCATTCTCCAAGGCCGGCTCCCTAACTTCAACTACTACTTCAACATAAAATCGCCACTCCATTCTCCAAGCGGGCTCCCCGACTTCAACTACTACTTCAAAATAAAATCGCCACTCCATTCTCCGGGCGGGCTCCCCGACTTCAACTACTACTTCAACATAAAATCGCCACTCCATTCTCCAAGCGGGCTCCCCGACTTCAACTACTACTTCAAAATAAAATCGCCACTCCATTCTCCAGAGCGGGCTCCCCGACTTCAACTACTACTTCAACATAAAATCGCCACTCCATTCTCCGGGCGGGCTCCCGACTTCAACTACTACTTCAAAATAAAATCGCCACTCCATTCTCCGAGCGGGCTCCCTGACTTCAACTACTACTTCAAAATAAAATCGCAACTCCATTCTCCAGGCGGGCTCCCCGACTTCAATTACAACTTCAAAACTAAATCGCCACTCCATTCTCCAGAGGCGGGCTCCCCGACTTCAACTACAACTTCAAAACTAAATCGCCACTCCATTCTCCGAGCGGGCTCCCCGACTTCAACTACAACTTCAAAACTAAATCGCCACTCCATTCTCCAAGGCGGGCTCCCCGACTTCAACTACTATTTCAAAATAAAATCGCCACTCCATTCTCTAGGCGGGCTCCCTGACTTCAACTACTGCTTCAAAATAAAATCGCCACTCCATTCTCCAGGCGGGCTCCCTGACTTCAACTAACTACTTCAAAATAAAATCGCCATTCCATTCTCCGGGCGGGCTCCCTGACTTCGACTACAACGTCAAAATGAAATTCGCCACTCCATTCTTCAGGCGGGCTCCCCGACTTCAACTATAACTTCAAAAATAAAATCGCCACTCCATTCTCCAGGCGGGCTCCCTGACTTCAACTATAACTCACTAATTTTATCCTATCCTGATCACCTTCCTTTGCCTTTTGTACCATTTTCTTCTGAATTATCTTGTCTTGGAATTGCTTTCCCCCCTGGGTCGTATTACTTTTCTTTTGGCTGCTGGGGATATCTTTGGAACTTGTTACTCACTTGTGGGGATGATGCTGCTGAGGAAGTATTCTTTGTTTCCTTCACCCCTCATTCTCTCTCGGACTCGCCGGAGGTTGAAATGTTATGGACTGGGGATTATCCTGGCGGGGGACCCCTTTTCCTCTTCCTTCTTCCCATTCTTCCTCTGGGACTCAGGTGCTTGAATTTGCGCGGGGAACTCTTGTTGTAACCCTCTGCTTTTTTGGTGGGCTACTGGTTTCAAGACCTGCAATGTAAAGACTGAAGACTTGCCTTTTGTTATACAGGTAGGCGCCTGCTTTTAGTAGCAACTTTTGAATTTAAAATGCATGTTGGCAATAATTTACAAAATATGCATAGGACAATGTAAGATAAAACATACGTAAAATATCCTATTCGAGGGCGGATGGTCCCGTCGTATCCTATTTGAGGGCGGATACTCCCATCGTATTCTATTCGAGGGCGAATACTCCCATCGTATTCTATTCGAGGGCGAATACTCCCATTGTATTCTATTCGAGGGCGAATACTCCCGTTGTATCCTATTCGAGGGCGAATACTCCCATTGTATTCTATTCGAGGGCGAATACTCCCATCGTATTCTATTCGAGGGCGAATACTCCCAATGTATCCTATTCGAGGGCGAATACTCCCATTGTATTCTATTCGAGGGCGAATACTCCCAATGTATCCTATTCGAGGGCGAATACTCCCATTGTATTCTATTCGAGGGCGAATACTCCCATGAGATCAATGTGTGAAAGTGAACAAACCTGAGACATCCTGTTCGAAGGTGGACAAACCTGAAACATCCTGACATGTCATCTTGAATTGCCTTCCTCGTTTCTCCGAGAAAATTTTCAACAACCTATTTGAGGGTGGACAAACCTGACATGTCATCTTGAATTGCCTTCCTCGTTTCTCCGAGAAAATTTTCAACAACGGCAGAAAATTTTCTCCCCCAGTATTGGTGTTCTTCCTTGTGGCATGACTTTCTGCTATCAATAGCACTTTCCTTCCCTGTTTCAAATCATAGAAAAATTGTTAGTTCAAAACATTGTGAGCGGTTGTACCGCTCCTGTGGGGTGGTTTTTCCTTTTCCCATTTTCCTCGCTCGGGATTCCCAAAACTTGTTAGGGAATGATTTCATTTGTTGGAGATGATATTCCTGCTGGGGATGGGTTTTTCCATTTATCCCTTCCCCTTTCTGTGTTTCTCAACTTGCTGGGGGTTATTTTGTTGAAGATGAGATTTCCTTTCTTCCTTTACCACTCTGTGTTGTCCGACCACCTCGGAACTTGCTGAAGATAACACTGTCGGTGGATTTTCATTTCCTCAAAATTGGTGTTTCACTCTTCTTGAAGGTTGTTGAGGATGACACTGGTTCGAAGACCATTTCCCTTAAGACTTTCCTTCTTCCCCAAGTGGGTATTGACTTCCAGAAAATTTTCAAACTGAAAAGAAAATTTTCTGCCCCAGTTTAATAATCTTCTTCGCACCCTACTTCTCTGCCGTCAATGGCATTTCCTTGCTTGCATAATAATTGGAAAGTTGGTGGCAAGTTTTGAAGTCATTTCTCACTTATTCTGACTAGACAGACTTTGATGGGGAATTTTGATAAAAATGAGAAAGATAAAAAGAAACAAAATAGAAGACAAAGGAAAAAAGAAAATGACTCTCTAGCAAGAAATATCTATAAAAACTTATCAAACGCGAATACCAACTCTACTGGTCATGACATGCACATATGGCCTATCCTTCGTCGTTAATTGCCTTTCACGATTTCTGTCTCGTGATTTCCATCTGATTATCACCTTTATTCGACTTGTAGTGCCCGAAGGGTTTTCACTTTCAAGCCTCTCTCATTTTGATTTTCTCTCAGCTTTCGTCGTCTTATGCTACCTGTGAAGGTTTTCACCGGTAAGACTCTCTCATTTGTATCACTTTTAGCTGGGGATTGGGGTGTCACTGCCAAGACTCTCTCGTATTTCCTTTCTGCCGAGAATCAACGTCTTTTCTGCTGAGAATCAGCGTGTTATATTATGATAGGACTCTATCCCTCGCCTGACGCGGCATCTTTTGAAGACTGATCAGAAGGTCTTTCTTTGGACCGTAATGTGGGATTTGGATAGGGCTAGAAAGAAAGGGTATTGAAGGCTCAAAACAAAATCAATTTCGGGTTCAAAATTTACAACCTTCGGACCTAAATTTATTTGCAATAAACACAATTTTTCTTTGCCCCAGTTTGGGGAATTTTTATTACTTTATTTACATTATGACCGAGCTGTGAAGCGCCTACGTATCCTCTTTAAGGAATCAGGTCAAACGTAGTTCCCAATTCCTTTTTTTCATTTTTTTTTTCATCATTTTTTCATTTTTTTTTCTTTTCTTTTTCGTTCCTTTTTGGTTGTTTTTGTTTTTTTCTCTTTTTCTTTCTTTATCTTCCCCATTTGTGTTTCTAATTTTGGTACCGATTCCGAAGGAGGGGTATGAAAGAAATCAAAATAAGGCTCGAAGGGTTAACGAAGGATAAAGTGTTTGGGTAGCAGAACAAAATGCCTTCGTCATTCCAATCTTCAAAACATGCCAAGTACAAACAACATATTCACGACATCTTCCGGTTGTGCTAGGAGTGATAACCATATCGTCCATTCGCCTTTTTCATCCGTCATTTTAAAGTATTGCTGGATGACACTTCCATTTCAGTATCACGAGCGAACCCCATGTCAGCATGGCCATTTTGCCCTTAAGGCTTTCTTTGTATTTTACCCGTCCCAAATTTCACGTGACTCGGGTTCCAAATAATCTCAAATCATTATTTCTTTTAAGATGCCATGATTATCTTCCAATTCCTTCATGATTAACTTTTAAGATCAGGCCACAATTATGCGTGCATGTCATGTCACTAGTGTTGACAGAAAAATGACTATAAAGAAGAAAGACTTAAATCAAAGAAAAATGACTCGAAATAATGGCAAACAAGAGAGTTGCATTAGACGAACTAGAAATGAATTAATACAACAAAACAAACACAATAAACTGGGGTACACCCTTGGAACAAACCTACACAATACTAAATGAGGTATTACGACCAATAGAAAACTGGACAAAATAGAACGACAAAAGGGTTTGAGTTACATGACAATATCCTCATTACAACCCTGAAATAATCTGGACGACAGAAATGACAACAAAATAAGCCACCAAAAACTCCATTCTGGTTGACCAAGAAATGGAGAGTCTTCCCGATTACCAAGCACGATATTTTGGCCACTGAGCTTCGCATCAATATTACCAAGGCCACTTATTTGCTTCGACATTTTCAGCTTTAGTCAATACATCCCCACAAAGCGTCCATCATGGCGTGCGGGTAAAGGACTCTATGCGATATTCTTGGTGTCACTATCTTGGATCATAATCAGGTTTTCCTGGATCTTCTGTTTCCGGTTCACCACAAACTAACCACCTCCACTCTCAACAATTCAAAATAAAATATGGTAGAAATGGAATCAGTCAGTCCTTATCCATATTTTTTGCTTACTTCTTTTCTTTTTCTTTTTTTTTCTTTTTTTTTCTCTTTTTTTTTCTTTTTTTTTTCCTTTTTTTTTCATTTTTTTTTCATATATATACATATACAATTGTGGTCGAATCTTATGGAGATTGCCTACGTATCATGACCCCGCATGAATCAGACCGAGCGTAGTTCTTGCAAATTAATGCAAGAAATAAAGAAATGTTTATTTGATTTTTTTTTTTGATTTCTTTTTTTTTCTTTGAAGGAAAATTATAGAAGCCGACTCCAACTACAAACTTGTGTAGGAGATTTCTACAAGAAAAAGAATATTTTTTAGTGTCAATTGTGACTATTTCTACAAAATTGGCCACATAATGGCTTATTTGACAAAATGACTATTTTTGCAAAGTTTACTTAAGAAAGATAAACTTGAGATATATTTTTATCTTGTGGCTCATGGGGCATCGTTCGGCATCACCATAAACCAACACAAGAATATTTTTCATTAATTGGCCATATAATGGCTTATTTAGACAAAGTGGCTCTTTTTTTGCAAAATTTTATCAAGAAGATATAAATTCAAAATTTAATCTTGGGGCCTATGGGGCATCATTCAGCACCGACACAGGCCAATACAAGACTGAAGAAGTTCAAATGCCAAAAGTGGCTATTTATGCAAGGACCGGCCATGTAATGGCTTATTTGATAAAGTGATTATTTTTTTGAAAAGTTGAGTGATGACTCAAACTTAATTTTGCGGATACAACCTTTCAACTATTTTGAGCAAGAATAGCATCACCCGACTTATTTATAACAAAATCAAAAATTTAACATTTTTTTTTTGGTTATTTTTTGCAAAAGGGTGTGAACCCGGACTTGATTTTGCGGCTATGGCCTTGCAACATTTCCACAAGGAATATTTCAAGGTCGTGCCCGCAAATTATTAAAAATGATTCAAAGTGGCTATTTTTGCAAAAAACAGCCTTCCGGCGTCCTTTCGGAACATTCGGCTATTTGCAAAAACGGCATCACTTTGATTTTATTGACAAAATTAAACACACATTTTTTTTGATTTTTTTAAAGGGGTGGTTGGACCCGATGAGGGTTGCCTACGTATCCCACCTAATGGCGAGAATCAAACCTGCGTAGTTCGGTCAGATTATTTGACCAATTATTTCAACAAAAATTGTTCCACTTATTTTTTCAAATTTTCTTTTCAAACTTCGACAGCGTTTCGTTGACATTTCGATTTTTTTTTCTGTTCTAAAATTTCCAACTATTTTGAAATCACATATTTTTTATTTTACAACAAACGTTTTTTCCTTTTTAAGTAAAAAAACAAACTACTTTGAAACTATTTTTTTTTCATTTTCCTCAATATAAAAAAAACGGTTAGCTTGCAAGTCTGAAGCAAATATATGCATAAAACAAACAGGATGCAGCAGGATGGTCTTTTCATTTCAGGTCACCTGTCCTAGACGGACCCAACCCCTATGTTGAGTCCCCTAAGTCAAATGCAACATGACGCAAATAAACGTTCCTACTAGGGATCCGGCATGAAGCTTTGTTATTCTAGGTTTAAAAACCCGGGTTTATTGTTCTAGACCTGGCTTACCCGAACGGACAACTCGAGCCGAGGAGGAGGCAGCAACCCGGGAATACAGAAGCTTCACCGGTTTTGCAACTTATCCAAACCTCGTTCTAAGGTGGGAATTAGACACTATACGGAAAAGAAGTCACACGAAGTGCACCCTTCTTCATGATTTAGAAGACTCAGAGAGGAGATTGGTTTCGGCACAATTTATATGTACAGTTCAAAAAAAAAAAAATATCAAAGCGATAAAAATATCATTTTGCACATTAATACAAACATATAATAAAATCAGATAATAATAAGCCAAATACAACAATTATTCAAAGCTCGAATTCTTAAACCCTGAACCAGTGGTTCTGGGTTTATCAATCCCCAGTGGAGTCGCCAGAGCTGTCACACCTCCTTTTTCCGCTACCCGCGAGGGCGCAAAATATAAAAGAGAGTTTTTCCAATTAAAGGACAACCAAAACGGGATTCATTTATTGAGAGATTCGGAGTCGCCACTTGGGAGATTTATGGTGTCCCAAGTCACCGGTTTGAAACCCGAATTGAGGAAAGGTTTGACTCTATTTAACGGTCCGCGAACCAGAAATCCGGATAAGGAATTCTGTTAACCCGGGAGAAGGTGTTAGGCATTCCCGAATTCCGTGGTTCTAGCACGGTCGCTTAACTGTCATATTCGGCTTATTTATCTGATTTTTAGAGTTATATACTTAATGCAAATTAATATCCCTTTACCGCTTTTATTATTATTATTATTTACGAAAGAGAATGTTGCCTAAAAATATGTTTCGAATCACGTCACATGAAATGCACCCGGATCCTCGACACATTCTTATTCAACATTTTGGGATTTGGATTTGGGCCGCATGAAATGCACACCCGTATTTAAGAAGGTAAAATTATTAAAATACGCGCCTAGAGCGATTACTTATTTACATTCTTGAGAAGGCCAGGAAATTCGCTAAGAAACGGCACATCTCGAAATCTAAATATTTTACATATACATTTATGAGGGCCCCGCGATTTGTATAATTTTGTTAGGCGAGGCACACCTCTAATTCTAATTTAAAAGCAAACTACATTCCGCTATATTTATTTAAGAGTTAATTCAAGATTATTTAAAATATGTTGCAAGCCACACTACATGAAATGCACTTGTGGTTCACGACACTCTTTATTTAACCTTGTTCAAATATGGAGTCGGGTCACATGAAATGCACCCCCGATTCCTTTAATCTAATTACGTTGTTTAAAGAATAACGAACCAATTTCCATAATGTGACAACATCGTGCTCAACTATAACCAATTCGAGTAAACATACGAGTAGCTAACTAAGTGAGCAAATTCAAGACTATGGTGAACAATTACATAAACAACGGAAGCATAACTAGTTGGCGAGCATATGAAGGATTAGTCATTTTCATTAGCTAACTTCGACATTGCATGTTCAACAAAATCATATATTTACAAAAATAGTCTGAACCATACGAGACTAAATCAAATACGAAACACTCCAAAATATTAGCGAGAAGAACAATATCGGAAAAGAACATGCACCTTTATTTCTGCATATTTTTAACGTACACAACGAGAAAACGAACCTTTTATGACGATCTCAAACTTCGACCTCTCCGGACAGAACTCGAACCGAACTCGAACCAAGAACAAACTCAAACGGGCAGCATGATAAGCACGAGCCGAACAACGGCTCTTCAATCTCTCTGTTTCATTTCTTTCTACTTGTTTTTTTCTTCTTTCTGTCTGCCGATTTTTTCTTCTTCTCTTTCCTTTTTTTTTTCGTTTTTCTCTTTTCTGTTTCGTTTTTCTCTCTTTGTTCTTCAATTGTTTTCCTTTCTTTTCTTTCTCTTCTTTGTTTCCTTTCTTTTCTTTCTCTTTCGTTTCTTCTTTTTTCCGTTTTTTTCTTTGTTCTTTTCAAATGTCTTTCTTCCAAAATTCTTTGTTTTCCACCTCCCTCTCTGCCGTGATTTCTTCTTCTTCTTAAAGAAGAAGAATGGTTATTGTTTATTATTTTTTTTATTATTTTTTTTTTAAAAATTTAGCCCCATATTGTTTTTGTCTTTTTCTTTTGTTTTTATCCCTTTGTCTTTTTCTTCTTGTCTTTGTTCTTATTCCCCATCCCCATTATGTGTTGTCCCCCCTTGGTGTAGTGGACTCGGTTTATTACAGGCTAGGTCCGAAAATTATAAAACCGGGTAGTTTGAACCCGAATATTATTCTTCGACCGGAACCGAAAATGGTGTTATTTAATTAATCCTAGGTAATCAAAATAACTATAATACTTATAATAAAAATAAAACTATTTTTTATATTTTTCAAGTTTAAAATAACTACAAAATATTTGTGAAACTATTTTTTATTATTTTCGTTTTTATAAAAAGAAAAAAATATAAAGTACTATTTTTGTATTTTTCAAGTTTAAAATGACTACGAAACATTAATAAAACCATATTTTTGTTATTTTTCATTTTGAGATAAAAATAAAGTAAAAGAGTCAAATTTAGCTAAAATAGCTATATTAAAACTAAACTAAATATTTTACGCTAAAAATATAGAAAATCTCGGGGAGGGTCAAAAATCACGTGTTGACTGTTATTTCAGAGCAGATTCTTTCCTTATAAACGTTCGATAACGTTTTATGATGTTGTATATATATATAGTTCAATACTTCGAGCTTCAATAATTGTACTTTAATTGAAAATGGTATTTTCTTTATCAAATGATTACTAAAAAATAACTTCATCTTTTCTTGTTGATTTACTAATTGGGATGGAAGTTGTTCTATAATTTATGTTAAGTAAGTGAGGCTCATCGAACATTCTTAATTGTATTGGGTCATGGACCCTGTGAAATGAGCAACAAGAGAATATTGATGTGCAATGTGAAATAGAAATATGTTGGCACAAGGTGCCAGATAAAATATTATAATTTTATTTAATTGCACGTGAGTTGTCCGTGCGGTTGTGATATAAATATGGGCACGAGATGCCGTAAAAATATGAAAGTGGGTCGAGACCTATATTATTATGATTTTGAAATGAGGCGTCACAAGGTGACCTTTACTCAAAAGATTATATTTGAAAGATACTTATTTGAAGGAAATATATTCGAAACATATTTATTGGAAGCATATTATTCTAGAGATTATTACTTGGAGGATTTATAGGCAAAAATATTTATCCTTGAAACACTCGATTAATTAATTGCACTTGTATTTATTATTTACTGAGAAATATTTGTGGTGTTCTTGTTGCCAACTATTTATATCTCTGGTAGATCATTGTTGCCAGCTAATTATATCTCTGGTAGATCATTGATGCCATTATTGTTATTTGCTTCCTATTATTTTGTACGCTATAAACTGCACAAGTTTATGTGAGTGTCTGGTCCTAGCCTCGTCACTACTTCGCCGGGGTAGGCTAGACACTTACCAGCACATATTGTCGGTTGTGCTGATACTACACTTCTGTACATTTTTGTGTACAGATTTGGGTATTTGATCGATGGTAGTTATTCGTTGCGGTGGAGACACAAGGTAAACCTGCTATAGCGTTCGCAGTCCTCAGAGTCACATTCAATTGTACTTATTTCCATTCATTCCCTTTGATTCGGAACGGTGATGTAATTATATTGTATAACTACTCTTAGAAAGGCTTGTGACTTGTACTACCGATTTTGGGAATTGTAAATCATTTAGAGAAATTTCAGTTGAGGTTAATAAGTATCAATGTTATTTCGGTTTATGTTAGGCTTACCTAGTTTGAAGACTAGGTGCCATCACGGCTATGTTGGGTCGTGACAGAATTCGTGCCAAATAAGGCCTACTCCATCCGTTCAAATTTATGTGAACATGTTTGACTGGACACGAAGTTTATGAAAAAATGAAGACTTTTGAAATTTGTGGTGCTAAACAAGTTAAAAAGGGGCCAGCGTATTTGTGTGGTTATAAAGGCTTCTCATTAAAGATAGAATTATAAGTTTAAGCTAAATTGTTACATGATCATGCCCAACTATGCCTTATAAAAAGGACAATACGGTCGTTGCAAATATAATCCCGTTTACAAGTCCGTAGTCGAATCCCACAGCGAACTGACCTATCAATTACCTTTATCGGAATCACTAAATCCGTTATAATCAATTTCTAAAACTGTGTAAACAATAGTTGTTGGTATTTCTACTAACTAAGATTGAAAGTAACTATCTCACAACTGTAAACTAAATAATCTGGGTTGTAAATAATAATGAGAAGGTTCTAAGGTAGTGATTTCCCCTATTGATGGAATCCCTTTCGGTTACGTTACATATAGATTCGCCAAAATATCTCTATAAATCATGAGCACTCTTATTACCGTAAATCTCTCCACAGTAATTGAGATAATTTACTAGACATACTCTCCCGAGTTACGCTAGCTGACTTTGTTTCTTCCATCTCACTTTAGATTACACTCAAGGCTTCGTTATCCATAATCCCGCATTTAAACCCGCAATTATAGACCCCTCTTATACTTTTGGGAGTGGTGTTGTTAAATAATTACCTAAATATGCACTCTCTCCCAAGTTATACACACTAAATAGGCACAACTAATTGAGGATCCTGTCAATTAACTACAAAACACATAATTGAACAAATAGGATTAACTGGTAAACTATATGAACGTAATTAAGAAGTTCATCCTTCAATATGTTCCATCAAAACCTTAGACTAAAGTATTTAGCTACTCATAACAACTTGAAGATAAAATACGAAAATATTATTCATGTAAAATTGCAAGAAAAGAAGAAATAAAGAACTATGATGTTTGGGTGATCTCTCATACTTGTGTTTCTTGCCCAAAGTACTCTCTAAATAAATCTGACCTAATGTGGCCGAAATCCTACTTTTTTATAAGGGTTTTACACTAAGTTTTTCCGACTTGACACTTTCGTCCCTAGCTATTCCGCGTTCTGCCGCGGTCTCATCACGGTTACGAGGGGACCGCGGCCATATGGGCTCTCTGAATCTTCAACTCTACTCTGCCGCGGTCCTACCGCTGTTACGATCTGACAGCCACAGATCAATTTCTGCACTTCTTTGACTTTTCACTTGGTGCATTTTTTGGGCATTGTTTGATTGGCCTCCTTTTCTCCGTAATTGATCCCAAACTTGCTCCATCGACTTCTTTCATTGGATATAGCCTGAAAAGCATGAAAAGCACTAATCAAAGCATTTGGTTATCATTTTTTACAACAAAGCTATACAAAAATGTGTTCTTTAGGGTCTAACTATAGCTTAATTCACCTATTATCATTACCGAATATAAAAAGAGGTCATTCTTTTTGGACGGACCAAAAAGAAAATATGTTCACATTAATTGGAACAAAGGAGTATTAAATAACGTCGTGTCGGGACTTTTTCATTGCCAAGTCCGAACCCGAGACCTCTTCTTTTAAGCTTTTTTTTGGTTTCTTATTATGTATCGGATATCTGTTTTGGGTTCCCGTTAATTTGAATTCTCGTCGCATAAGGACTATTAAATAAGGAACTGCTCCATGTCAGGACGTTTTCGTTGTCAAGCTCGAACCTGAAACCTCTTCTTACTGATGGTAAAAGAATCTAATTTATTCTATCCTAATATTTAATTATATTTTAGAAATTTTTAAATATAATGTAGTAATATACAGCGCATTTTGTTCTTACATAGCTACAACCAGTTCAGTGAGTTTAATTTAGACTTTACACTGTATACAGCCCATACTTTTAGAACTTCACGGTCTCTATCGATCATTTTAATGCCTAGAGAATATGCAAATAATGCTCCAAATAACATTAGGACAAAGAAAATTTAATAATAAATTTAATAATGCCACAAAATGACAATCCCTTTAAAATAACTTTGGTACAAATATTGTTAAAGACAAAATGGTTGTGTTGATTCATCTTTTGTCGCTGTTATAACCATTCCGTTTAATAAATGTTGGATTTATTAAATATCCATTGAATTTTTATACAATCTTAAAATTCAATATATTGTAGAAGGTTATTTAATTTGTTTTAATTCCACGTTATGAATTACTACCTTTATACAGATATGATAGTATAAAAAATATTACTACCGTTTAAACCCATAAATGTTGCTATCATCGTATTGGACGAAGCTAACAACATAATAATAATTTACAAACAAATGCTAACTATATTGTATTTTTCTGTCCTGGCTGACAACAACTATGGCTCAATCGATGAGTTTCGGATCAAATAAGAAAAAATTTTAAAAAAGTTTATCCTGGAAAACGCCTAAAAAGGATGTGGTGCCTCTTCGGTCTCGGGTTCGAGTCATGGGTATAAAAAAATACTTAGTAAGGAACACTTCCTCCGAAAGGGATCCTTGTTAAGTATTGTCCTGATTTTCTTACCATAATTAATTTTTCTATCTCTTGAAGAAAAGAACACCCAGACCCCACTTTGTGGGAACATACTGGGTAGTTGTTGTTGTTGAAGAAAAGAACAATATATTTACCGTAATTTGGTTTTCCTTTTTGTAGAAGGAAAGAAGTCTCCCATAATTGGCTAATCCTTTTTCTTGTAAGAAAATGTTAGGACTTGTATAAATTGAGGATCATTCCTTCTCATTCAGTAGCATCCACAATGTAGCAATATGAGGTTTGGGAGTAGTGTTTATGGGGAGAACTTTACGGGATAAGTGTTAGTGTGTTAAGCCTCTACGTGAGGTTGTTCTCTCGATATTTTGTACTCTTATTTTATATAGCGGATTGCTCATCTTCGCCGTAGACGTAGGTTGAGTAATCGAATCACGTTAAATATATATTTGTGTCTCTTTTGATATATTTTTTTTTTGTTGTCTGATTTATCGTCTATTAAGGTTTGCTTTGTGATTTTTTCGATCCTAATAATCGTATTTGGCGCGAATTAAAAATATATTCGGGTTCCGATGCGTGTACCGAAAATCGAGTGAAAAACCGGAGAAAAAAAAATGTTGTTCTCATTTCCTCGATTGCACATGCATGGCATGTTCATAACGTGATTTCACAACAAATTATGAAACTCTTTCCTCTTTTCCAAAGTAATTTCATAATATAAAAACTAGAATATTGGTAATGACAGTACAGCTATAGAAGATCTGCTTTTTATATACTTTGTGAGTGTACTTTTACATCATCACTATTGTACATATTTAAAGAAAAGTAGATGCTGGTCTATCTTGACCCTATTTTTGACTGTGTCCCTACTCTGACTTGTAAACATGATTGAACATATTACGAATAATTTGTACATTAGATGCTATATTGGATACTATATTAAATGTCTATATTGTGAATAGTTGAAAGATTAAATCTCTTATTTTATGTCAATATTCTTTACTTTCTATACCTATAAAAGGTCATGTAATTGCAGTGGAAAAATACACCAAAGTGAAAGAACAAAATTCTTCTCCCTTCTTTTCATCTTTTCTTATTTATATTTTACTACATTGCTTTTATTCATAACACGTTATTAGCACGAAACTCTAATTTTATTCTTAACTCCCGCTAAGTTGAGCCATATTTTATTAAGGCATGAATCATTATAGTTTTTTTATTATTGCGGTATATATCATATGTTTAATTCTTACAACCTAAATTTTTCTTTGCAGTATTTAATAATTTACATAATTCATATTGTTGTTCCCTTTTTCGTCTGTTTCACATTTTTGTTTATCATGTACGCATATGTATGTAATATATACATTATATAGTCACTACAACTAATAACACATTCAAAGTAGAGTATTTATTTTAGTACTTCACTTATTTGTTGTCAACACTACTTTGACATTTAAATTTCTAATTAAATTCATGCACATAACTAATAATTGTATTTCAATTTATTTAAATATTCTAACCGTGAGAAATGAACAGATAAGTAACAATTTTATAGTTTAATTGCTTTATATTTATTGGGACATAAATAATGTTAGTCACGTTCAATTCTATTAACACATATATATCGATAATATAAAGTGAAATAAAACAGTATATAGTTTCTACTTTATGATAAAAATAAAATGAAATAGTAGATTGTTAACATGATATAGTTCTTTTTATATCTTTTATCTAAATCGTTTTGTTATCATTAATTGTTTATTATTATAATTATTTCTCTAACTTATGGGAGAATTACACATAAATACAACTCACATACATATATTGCAACTATGTGGCCCATGTTTAACTTTTCAAAATTGTAGCCCAAAAATAATAGGCTAAGATTTAATATCCAACTCTAAATAGGTTCTCAAAATATCTATTCAATTTTGTTTAAAAAAAATTGCAAGCTTTTAATTTAATTTTCAAATCACTAATTATGATTTAAATATTAGTTCAACAAATCAAATCTATTTGGTGGTGAAAAATAGATTTTTAAGATAATCCACCATTATTGAATACATTTAAATAAGTGGGTTCAAATTTCGAATATAGTTTTTTTAGAATTTTGGATATGATGTTGTATAGACTTATTAGAAATAGTGCAATGAGGTTGTGTACAAAATTTAAAGTCATTTAATAAATATTAAGACTGGTCCATTATTGAACAAGCTTAAATAAGTGAGTTTTAAATTTTGAATTTGGTTTTGTAAGAATTTTAGAGTGGGTGTTTTTTAGATTTGCTATAAGTGGTATAAGGAGGTTGTATATAAAATTTGAAGTTATTTAATAGAGATTTGGACTGGTTTTGAACATAATTGCAACTGAAAATCGTGATAGAAATTCGTCTACAAAAACTTGTATAAAGGTGTATAAAAATGTATAATAGTGTATAAAAGGTGTTTATACACCCATATACACAATTATACAATATTATACATCATTATACAAAAACTGACTTCGTCTTCTTTCTTGCATCTTCAATAAAATTTAACTTAATTTTTGCTTAAATCTATTTCAAATCACTTCAAATTCAAATTTTAAATTATTTTTGATGTGGAACAACACTCAATCCAAACAACTAACAAGCTTAATATTTTCTGTCGACATTGCACCTAGGATGTAGAAGCAAATCAAGGAAAGATTAATTAATAGTTACTGACCTTGGATGACACTGGGTGAGGAATTCAATTGATCATTCATTTTCTTTAGAAGAGATTATAAATTCTGATACGATCTCGAAAATTATTACCTCAAACATCAAAAGAGCTTCAATGGAGTTTTTCAACTATAATATTCAATGTTCTTTACTCCAACAATGGTGATGTCATTTTCATTTAATTCTCAGAAAATTTTTGAAGATATATTCTCCTCAATATGATAATTTCAAAATCCCTCAAATTAGCCACTATGTATATAAGTTATTTAAGAAGATGCTTGTTTTCATATTATAGCCGGTAGTGGCTAAACCAAGTAAGAATCCCAAATAGCGGTTAAACTGGGTAAGACTTTTCTCCCGGTTGTATTATAGCGTAATTGTTTCCTAACTTATTCATCTTTTATGATAGTTTTCACTATGTCAAATTTATCAAAACTTGAATTTGTTGCACTTGATATCACCGGGAGGAACTATTTATCATGAATTCTTGATGCTGAAATTCACCTTGACGCAAAAGGTCTTGGAAATACTATTATACAAGAAAATGAAGCATCAAATCAGGATAAAGCGAATGCCATGATTTTTCTTCATTATCATCTACATGAAGGGTTAAAAACTGAATATTTAACCGTAAAAGATCCACTTGAATTATGGATTAATTTGAAGGATCAATATGACCACCTAAAACTTACGGTATTACCGAAAGCTCGGTATGAGTGGATACATTTAAGGTTGCAAGGCTTTAAAACCGTAAGTGAGTATAATTCTGCTATCATTAAAGTAAGTTCTCTATTAAAATTATGTGGAGACACTATATCAGATGAGGACTTATTGGAAAAAATATTTTTTACTTTTCACGCTTCAAATGTGGTGCTACAATAACAATACCGTGAAAAAGGTTTTAAGAAATATTCTGAGTTAATCACATGCCTACTTGTGACTGAGCAGAATAATACTTTATTAATGAAATATCATGAAGCCCGCCCCACTGGGTCAGCTCCATTTCCGGAAGTTAATGCTGTAGCAACATATGATAAGTTTGAAAGAAAATAAAATAATTACCGTGATCGTGGACATGGTCGTAAACGTGGACGTGGCAGGGGACGAAACAATTATCGTCATTATGGTGGAAATAAATTCGAGAACAATAAGGGTTCTCAAATTAATCATTCAAAAAGTAAAGCTAGTATGTGTCACCGATGTGGTATGAGGGGTCATTGGGCACGCATTTGTCGTGCGCCAGAGCATTTTGTCAAACTTTATCAAGCCTCCCTCAAGAAAAAGAAAAATTATGTGGAGGCAGACTTGAGCTTGCAAAATAATGATGATGAGCAGGTCCCTCAAATAAATATGATTCTAAGGCACATCTTGCATATAACGATGATGATTTTGAAGGCCTAACAAATATTACCCATTTAGAAGTTGGAGTTCTTTGAGGATATTGACTGAAGAACTAATCATCTTACTGGGGAATGAAACTATAAAAGTTATTATTTTTATGTTTGCAACTAATTTATTTTTCTAATGCATCATGTGTTGCTAGTTTCTACATTCCTAATATTTTTCTTAATGTTTTTTTTTGCTTGTCTTTCATATTTCTTATAATGTATTATTTGCCCTTTCTTTTATGAAGAATATGAACATTCCCCCATCTTCAGTTGGGCTCAAGATTAATAAAGATGATATATGTCTTTTGGATAGTGCTACAACACACACTATTTTAAAAGATAAGAGATATTTCTCTTATTTGATAATGAAAGAAGTGGATGTTAATACAATATCCGGTAGTACAAGATTAATTGAAGGTTCTGGAAGAGCCAATTTATTACTACCAGGAGGAACAAATTTGGCTATTGATGAAGCACTATATTGTAGTAAATCTCAAAAAAACTTATTAAGTTTCAAAGATATTCTCCAAAATGGCTATCATATTGAGACTACAAATAATGAAAAGATTGAATATCTTTATATTACTACAATAATGTCCGGTAAGAAATATGTGCTTGAAATGTCACATGCTCTTTCCTCCGGCTTGTACTATACAAGTATTAGCAGGATTGAAATATATGCCGTAGTAAATGAGAAGTTTACTAATCAAGATAATTTTATTATTTGGCATGACCGGTTGGGCCATCCTGGTTCTAATATGATGCGTAAAATAATTGAGAATTCACATGGACATGCAATTAAGAATCAGAAGATTCTTCAATTCAAGGAATTCTCTTGTGCTGCATGTTCTCAAGGAAAATTAATAATTAGACCATTAACTATTAAAGTTAAGATGGAATCCCCTGCATTTCTGGAACGAATACAGGGCGATATATGTGGGCCCATTTACCCTTCATATGGATCATTCAAATATTATATGATTTTGGTAGATGCATCTACAAGATGGTCACATGTGTGTTTACTATCAACTCGCAATATGGCATTTGCGAGATTGTTGGCTCAAATAATAAAGCTAAGAGCACAATTTCCAGATTATGCAATTAAGACAATTCGTCTTGATAATGCTGGTGAGTTTACATCCCAAGCCTTTAATGATTATTGTATTTCAACTGGGATAACAATTGAGCATCCGATTGCTCATGTTCATACACAAAATGGACTACCAGAATCATTGATCAAACGTGTCACGACCCAGATTTCCCACCTTCGGGGTCATGATGGCGCCTACTAAGTAGAAGCTAGGCAAGCCAAATATTAATTACATCTCCATTAATTACTAATTTCTTATTAACAACATAAAAATTTCAGCGGAAGACTTAGTCAAATGTGATAAAGAAAATCCAAATCTGATACACTACCCAAGATTGGTGTCACAATACTCACGAACTTCTAAGAATAATACACATAAATGTCTGAAAGAAAATACAAGCTGTTTATCTCGATTATATGAGATACAGAATGAAAAACATAGATAGGAGAGACAACAGGTCCTGCGGACGCCTGCAAGGCTACCTCGTAGTCTCAGTAGTCGAAAAATCCACAAGTCTCTATTGTCGCTGCTGCTGTCCGTAATCTGTATCTGCGCAAAAAGAGCGCAGAGTGTAGTATCAGCACAACCGACCCCATGTGCTGGTAAGTGCCTGGCCTATCCCAGCGAACTAGTGACAAGGCTAAGGCCAGTCACCTACCTAAACCTGTACGGTTGCAATATAGATATATATATATATATACAATACATTTATAAAGAAATACTCTGCTCTGAAATAATATTCAATAACTCAAGATATCCAAAATAATTTTACTTTCATGTCTCAATTTCCTCTTTCATTTCATGTCTCGTGGTAGGCGTACCACCCGCTCCCAACTATCACGGTAATTATCTCTTGTGGTAGGCGTACCACCCGCTCCCAATTGTATCAGAAATTATATCTTGTGGTAGGCGTACCACCCGCTCCCAAATATATCAAAATTATATCTTGTGGTAGGCGTACCACCCGCTCCCAATATATCAAAAATTATATCTTGTGGTAGGCGTACCACCCGCTCCCAATATATCAATAGGCTACCGGCAACTATGGCCAATGCCAAGATTTAAATCACTTCGTGGTCGGCGTACCACACGATCCCATTTCTTATTATATATAAGTGGTCGGCGTACCACACGATCCCATTTCATAAATATATATATATTACCGGCATTTAGCCAATAATCTCTATATCAACAATATTTATAGTTACCGGTTTTTAAACCAATAATTTATAATAGTTTCAACAATTTACCTTCATTACCGGTATAACACCAATAATTCTTATTCAACAATTTATTCATAACTAAATTCATATTCCTACAAACTAGGATAGAACAAACACTTACCTCGAAAGTTTACGAACGATTCAATCCGTAGCAATGCCTTTTCCTTTCGAATTCGACTCCAATCCAATCGTATCTATACACAATTGATTCAATATCATCAATTCTACTTAACAAACTAGTTCATATTGCTAAATATGATTTTTACAACATTCTGCCCGGAATAGTAAATACCGACCCCGAGCCCACATAATCGAAACTCAAGTTTCGAACCAAAATAAGTTCACCCAATCTTCCATGAGTTCAAATATACAATTTGTTCTTAAATTCGACTCCAAAACGTGGTCTAAATCGCAAATTCTTGGAAAGCCCTAACTATACCCATTTCTCAAATTTCCAACCAATTTATACATGTTTAAGCCTAAGGATTTGATTGATGTTGATGAAAAATGAAGAAGACAAGTTAACAATACTTACCCAATGAACTTTGATGAAGAAATGCCTCAAAAATCGCCCAAAAGCTGTGGAGAAGAAGGGGTTTTGTAAAAATGGGATAAAATCCCGTATGTGTTCTGTTTTGGGGTATTAAATCACTGGGCGGAATTTTGTTCTACGCGATTGCGTGAATTGGATCGCGATCGCGGAAGGCAAATGTTCAACACTACGCGATCGCGTGGAAAATGCTGCGATCGCGTAGAAGAATTTCGCTGGGTGGCACATCTGTACTACGCGATCGCGTGAAAAGGTTCGCGATCGCGGTGAAGGAAAACGGAAAGCTACGCGATCGCGTGCAGACGGATGCGATCGCATTGAAGAAAGACGTAAAGTTTCGCGATCGCGTGAAGACAGCCGCGATCGCGTTGAGTAACGTGACAAGGCAGTGCGATCGCGTGAACAAGTCCGCGATCGCGTAGGGTAAAATGTCTGTGTAAAAATTGCAGAAAATCTGCTGGTTTTCTAAGTCCAAAAACACCCCGAACCACCTCCGAAACACTCCCGAGCCCTCGGGGCTCCAAACCAAATATGTACACTAACTCAAAAACATCATACGAACTTGCTCGCGCGATCAAATCGCTAAAATAACATCAAAATCAATGAATTGAGCCTTAAAGCTCAAGAATTCTTTAAGATTTCATAATTTCCAAACTTTCCAATTTAAGGCCAAAACACGTCAAACGACGTCCGTTTTCAACCAAACTTTACAGGAAGCGCTTAACCAATATATATGACCTGTACCGGGCGTCGGAACCAAAATACGAGCCCGATAACAATACTTTTTAATCAGAATTCAGTTTCATTTTCCTTAAACATTTTCAAAAAACAATTTAACGGAAAAATTCTTTTACCGGGGTTCTAGACCTCGGATTTCAATTCCGGGCATATGCCCAAGTTCCATATTTTTCTACGGATTTTCTGAAATAGTCAAATCACGGATCCGGGTCCGTTTACCAAAAATGTTGACCAAAGTCAACCATATCAATATTAATATCAAAATTCTTCTACTTTTTCACATATTGCACATATTTCAACATAAATCTTTTCCAGCTTTGTGCCCGGACTGTGCACGCAAATCGAGGCAACTCTAAATGAGGTTTTCAAGACCTCAAAAGCTCGAAATGATTAAGAAAACAAGTGATGACCCTTTGGGTCGTCACATTCTCCACCTCTAAAACAACCGTTCGTCCTCGAACGGACAAAAGAAAGAAGTACTCGAGTCATGGAATAAATGAGGATATTGGCTCGGCATGTCAGATTCGGACTCCTAGGTCGATGCCTCAGGAAGCTGTCCCCTCCACTAAACTCGCACAGAAGGATAACTCTTCGACCTCAGCTGTCGAATCTGCCGGTCTAGAATAGCCACCGGCTCCTCCTCGTAAGATAGATCATTGTCCAATTGGACAGAACTGAAGTCTAACACATGTGTGGGATCGCCGTGGTATCTCCGAAGCATAGATACATGAAAAACTGGATGCACGGCTGATAAGCTAGGCGGCAAAGCTAATCTGTAAGCCACCCCTCCCACTCTGTCTAAAATCTCAAATGGACCAATATACCTAGGGCTGAGCTTGCCCTTCTTTCCGAACCTCATCACGCCCTTCATAGGCGACACCCGAAGCAATACTCGTTCACCAACCATGAAATCTACATCTCGAACCTTGCGATCCGCATAAGTCTTCTGCCTGGACTGAGCTGAACGCAATCTCTCTTGAATAGTCTTGACCTTATCTAAGGCCTCCTGAACTAGATCTGTACCCAACAACCGAGCCTCTCCCGGTTCAAACCATCCAACTGGTGATCGACATCGCCTACCATATAACGCCTCATACGGAGCCATCCGGATGCTAGATTGGTAACTGTTATTGTAGGCGAACTCTGCTAATGGCAGAAACTGGTCCCACGAACCTCCGAAATCAATAACACAAGCTCGAAGCATGTCCTCTAGAATCCTGAATAGTCCTCTCGGACTGGCCATCCGTCTGAGGATGAAATGCTGTACTCAACTGAACCTGGGTGCCTAACTCCTGCTGGACCGCTCTCCAGAACCGCGAGGTAAACTGCGTACCCCGATCAGAGATAATAGATACCGGCACTCCATGGAGACGAACAATCTCCCTAATGTAAACCTCCGCTAACCTCTCCGATGAGTAGGGGACAGATACTGGAATAAAGTGTGCTGACTTGGTCAGCCTATCAACAATGACCCAAATAGCATCAAATTTCCTTCTAGTCAAAGGAAGTCCAGTAACGAAATCCATAGTGATCCGCTCCCATTTCCATTCAGGAATTTTGATTCTCTAGAATACACCACCAGGCCTCTGGTGCTCACATTTCACCTGCTGACAATTTAGACACCGAGCGACATACGCAACGATATCTTTCTTCATCCTGCGCCACCAATAGTGTTGCCGTAAATCCCGGTACATCTTCGCGGCACTCGGGTGAATAGAATACCGCGAACTATGGGCCTCCGCTAAGATCAACTCTCGCATCCCCTCAACATTGGGCACACAAACTCGACCATGCAATTTCAATATCCCATCATCATCTAGATTTACCTGTGTGGCACCTCCCCGCTGTACCGTATCTCTCAACTCACGCAAATGAGGATCATCAAATTGCCTCTCACGGATACGCTCTAATAAAGAAGAACGAGCGACCGTGCAGGCTAACACCCTGCTAGGCTCAGAAATGTCCAATCTCACGAACCGGTTAGCTAATGCCTGGACGTCTAGAGCAAATGGTCTCTGACTGACCGGAATATATGCAAGACTACCCATGCTGGCATACTTTCTACTCAATGCATCGGCCACCACATTGGCCTTACCTGGGTGATATAAAATAGTAACATCATAGTCTTTTAGCAACTCTAGCCATCTTCTCTGCCTCATATTCAACTCTTTCTGCTTAAACAAATACCGAAGACTCTTATGATCGGTGTACACTTCACATACTACACCATACAAATAATGCCTCCAGATCTTCAATGCGTGAATAATCGCCGCCAATTCTAGATCATGCACTGGATAGTTCTTTTCATGAATCTTCAACTACCTCGAAGCATAGGCAATAACCTTTCCATCTTGCATTAACACCGCACCAAGCCCAATACGGGAAGCATCACAATAAACAATATAAGGTCCCGTACCTGTGGGTAAAACCAATACCGGTGCTGTGGTCAAGGCTGTCTTGAGCTTTTGAAAGCTCGCCTCACATTCATCGGACCATTCAAATTGAACACCCTTCTGGGTCAATCTGGTCAGTGGGGTTGCAATAGAAGAAAATCCTTCTACGAATCGGCGGTAATAACCCGCTAACCCCAAGAAACTCCGAATATCCGTGGCTGATGTCGGTCTAGGCCAGCTCTTGACTGCCTCAATTTTCTTTGGATCAACCTGAATACCTGCTGCCGTCACAATATGTCCCAGGAATGCAACTGAACTTAGCCAAAATTCACACTTTGAAAATTTTGCATATAGCTGGCTATTTCTCAGAGTCTGTAAGGCCACTCTGAGATGTTGCGCATGCTCCTCCTGACCGCGGGAATATATTAATATGTCATCAATGAAGACTATTACAAACAAGTCTAAATAAGGCCGGAACACCCGATTCATTAATTCCATAAAAGTCGCTGGAGCATTTGTCAACCCAAAAGACATGACCAGAAATTCATAATGTCCATACCGAGTGCGAAACGCGGTCTTAGGGACATCAGATGCCCTAATCTTCAGCTGATGATAGCCAGATCTCAAATCTATCTTTGAAAATACCTTGGCACCCTGAAGCTGGTCAAATAAATCATCAATTCTCGGAAGTGGATATTTATTTTTGATAGTCACCTTGTTTAAATGTCAATAGTCAATGCACATTCTCATCGAACCATCTTTCTTCTTTACAAATAATACAGGTGCACCTCACGGCGAAACACTGGGCCTAATGAAACCCTTTTCAAGTAAATCCTGCAACTGTTCCTTCAATTCTTTTAACTCTGGCGGAGCCATACGGTATGGGGGAATGGAAATGGGCTGAGTGCCCGGAGCCAAATCAATGCAAAAATCAATGTCCCTATCGGGCGGCATACCTGGCAAGTCTGAAGGAAATACTTCAGGAAATTCACGAACCACGGGCACAGAGTCAATAGAAGGAACCTCAGCACTAGAATCACGGACATAGGCCAAATAAGCCAAGCATCCCTTTCCAACCATACGCTGAGCTTTAACATAAGAAATAACATTACGGCTAGTATGACCTGAAATTCCTTTCCACTCTATACGAGGCGAATTTGGCAGGGCTAAAGTCACAGTCTTGGCATGGCAATCTAAAATAGCATGATACGGAGATAGCCAGCCCATGCCTAGTATAATATCAAAGTCCACCATATTTAGGAGTAATAAATCAGCACGGGTCTCAAGACCCTCAATTACTATAATACATGACCGATGAACTCGATCAACCACAATAGAGTCGCCTACTGGTGTAGACACATGAACAGGAACACTCGGTGGATCACTGGGCTGAATCAAGTATGGTGCAAAATAGGAAGACACATACGAATATGTAGACCCAGGGTCAAATAATGCTGATGCCTTTCTATCACAAACCAAAATAATACCTGTAATGACGGCATCAGAAGACTCAGCCTCTGGTCTGGCGGGAAGTGCATAACATCGGGGCTGTGCCCCACCACCCTGAGCAGTATCTCTAGGACGATCAGCTGCTGGCTGGTCTCTACCTCTATCGGTCCGAGCTCCACCTCTATGACCTCTACCTCCACCTCTATGTCCTCTACCTCCGCCTCTAGCCGGCTGGGCAGGCTATGAGGGAACTGGGGCCTGAATCATGGCACGAGAACCCTGCTGGTGAGATCTGTCCGAAGCTCGAGGGCAATACCTTGCAATGTGCCTAAGATCACCGCACGTAAAACAAGCCCTCGGCTACTGAAAATGGCGAAGTGGTGGTGCACTGATAGGCTGCTGATCAGAGTAGCGTGGCTGAGAATTACGATCACCTGAAGCATCATGAGAAACCTGAAGAGCTGACTGATAAGGCCTAGGAGGATGGCCTCTATCATAAAAATCTCTATCTCCGGACGAGGTACCACTGAATCTACCAGAATTACGAGATCTCTTATCTGATCCATGTCTCGCTCCCTGTGACAGAGCCATCTCTATCCGGCGGGCTGCATTAGCCGCCTCCTGAAAAGTGATTTCAGTTCCTGCTCCCATAGCCATCTGTAGCCGAATTGGCCTGATTCAAGCCATCAATAAACCTCCTCACTCTCTCCCGCTCTGTGGGAAGTATGATAACAGCATGACGAGCCAGGTCCACGAACCTAGTCTCGTACTGTGTGACAGACATAGAACCCCGATGAAGACGCTCAAATTGTCTGCGCATAAACTCCCGCTGAGTTGCTGGAAGGAACTTCTCCAAGAATAATTCTGCAAACTGCTCCCAAGTCAAAGATGACGATCCCGCTGGCCTGGTTAGACAATAATCTCTCCACCAAGTCTTGGCGGAACCGGATAACCGAAAAGTAGCAAAATCCACACCATTTGTCTCCACAATACCCATAGTACGGAGAACTTCGTGGCAGCTGTATAGGAAGTCCTGTGGATCCTCTGAAGGAGTACCACTGAATGTGGTAGTGAACAGCTTGGTAAACCTGTCCAATCTCCACAACGCATCAGCAGACATAGCTGCACCATCATTAGACGGAGTCGCAATAATAGGCCAAACTGCCTCAACTGGCTGAATCACAGGATCTTGAGCCTGGGGAATTACTGGCTCCGGAGTGCGCGTAGCAGGAGTCCTGATTACCTCCTCCAGCCTGAGAAGTGGCTGGTGCTACCGGTAATAAACCTGCTCTGGTGACATGATCCATAAAACCCGCTATCCGGACCAAAGCATCCTGAAGATCCGGTGAAAATAAAGCTCCTCCTGGGACCTGAGCTGGGCCTACTGGAGCTGCTGGGGCTGGAATTTCCTCCTCTATATGAACCTGAGGTTCTGCCACTCGTGCTGCTGCTCGGGGCTGAGCTCTGCCCCTACCTTGTCCTCTAGGACGACCTCGACCTCGGCCTCTACCCCTAGCAGGAGCTGTCGCTGCTGGGATCTCGGGCTGCTGGTCAGTAGATGAGGATGCACGTGTCCTTACCATCTGCGGAAGAACAGAGTAGAAGTTCAATTAACATTCAAAAGATCAAGTCGCACGACCGGAAAGAATAAAGAGAATATTTTCCTAACTCTGTAGCCTCTGGAGGATAAATACAGACGTCTCCGTACCGATCCTTCAGAGTCTACTAAGGTTGTTCGTGAGTTGTGAGACCTGTGCAACCTAGTGCTCTGATACCAACTTGTCACGACCCAGATTTCCCACCTTCGGGGTCATGATGGCGCCTACTAAATAGAAGCTAGGCAAGCCAAATATTAATTACATCTCCATTAATTACTAATTTCTTATTAACAACATAAAAATTTCAGCGGAAGACTTAGTCAAATATGATAAAGAAAATCCAAATCTGATACACTACCCAAGATTGGTGTCACAATACTCACGAACTTCTAAGAATAATACACATAAATGTCTGAAAGAAATACAAGCTGTTTATCTCGATTATATGAGATACAGAATGAAAAGCATAGATAGAAGAGACAACAGGTCCTGCGGACGCCTGCAAGGCTACCTCGTAGTCTCAGTAGTCGAAAAATCCACAAGTCTCTACTGTCGCTGCTGCTGTCCGTAACCTGTATCTGCGCAAAAGAGCGCAGAGTGTAGTATCAGCACAACCGACCCCATGTGCTGGTAAGTGCCTGGCCTATCCCAGCGAACTAGTGACAAGGCTAAGGCCAGTCACCCACCTAAACCTGTACAGTTGCAATATAGATATATATATATATACAATACATTTATAAAGAAATACTCTGCTCTGAAATAATATTCAACAACTCAAGATATCCAAAATAATCTTACTTTCATGTCTCAATTTCCTCTTTCATTTCATGTCTCGTGGTAGGCGTACCACCCGCTCCCAACTATCACAGTAATTATCTCTTGTGGTAGGCGTACCACCCGCTCCCAATGTATCAGAAATTATATCTTGTGGTAGGCGTACCACCCGCTCCCAAATATATCAAAATTATATCTTGTGGTAGGCGTACCACCCGCTCCCAATATATCAAAAATTATATCTTGTGGTAGGCGTACCACCCGCTCCCAATATATCAATAGGCTACCGGCAACTATGGCCAATGCCAAGATTTAAATCACTTCGTGGTCGGCGTACCACACGATCCCATTTCTTATTATATATAAGTGGTCGGCGTACCACACGATCCCATTTCATAAATATATATATATTACCGGCATTTAGCCAATAATCTCTATATCAACAATATTTATAGTTACCGGTTTTAAAACCAATAATTTATAATAGTTTCAACAATTTACCTTCATTACCGGTATAACACCAATAATTCTTATTCAACAATTTATTCATAACTAAATTCATATTCCTACAAACTAGGATAGAACAAACACTTACCTCGAAAGTTTACGAACGATTCAATCCGTAGCAATGCCTTTTCCTTTCGAATTCGACTCCAATCCAATCGTATCTATACACAATTGATTCAATATCATCAATTCTACTTAACAAACTAGTTCATATTGCTAAATATGATTTTTACAACATTCTGCCCGGAATAGTAAAAATCGACCCCGGGCCCACATAATCGAAACTCAAGTTTCGAACCAAAATAAGTTCACCCAATCTTCTATGAGTTCAAATATACAATTTGTTCTTAAATTCGACTCCAAAACGAGGTCTAAATCGCAAATTCTTGGAAAGCCCTAACTATACCCATTTCTCAAATTTCCAACCAATTTATACATGTTTAAGCCTAAGGATTTGATTGATGTTGATGAAAAATGAAGAAGACAAGTTAACAATACTTACCCAATGAACTTTGATGAAGAAATGCCTCAAAAATCGCCCAAAAGCTGTGGAGAAGAAGGGGTTTTGTAAAAATGGGATAAAATCCCGTATGTGTTCTGTTTTGGGGTATTAAATCACTGGGCGGAATTTTGTTCTACGCGATCGCGTGAATTGGATCGCGATCGCGGAAGGCAAATGTTCAACACTACGCGATCGCGTGGAAAATGCTGCGATCGCGTAGAAGAATTTCGCTGGGTGGCACATCTATACTACGCGATCGCGTGAAAAGGTTTGCGATCGCGGTGAAGGAAAACGGAAAGCTACGCGATCGCGTGCAGACGGATGCGATCGCGTTGAAGAAAGACGTAAAGCTTCGCGATCGCGTGAAGACAGCCGCGATCGCGTTGAGTAACGTGACAAGGCAGTGCGATCGCGTGAACAAGTCCGCGATCGCGTAGGGTAAAATGTCTGTGTAAAAATTGCAGAAAATCTGCCAGTTTTCTAAGTCCAAAAACACCCCGAACCACCTCCGAAACACTGCCGAGCCCTCGGGGCTCCAAACCAAATATGTACACTAACTCAAAAACATCATACGAACTTGCTCGCGCGATCAAATCGCTAAAATAACATCAAAATCAATGAATTGAGCCTTAAAGCTCAAGAATTCTTTAAGATTTCATAATTTCCAAACTTTCCAATTTAAGGCCGAAACACGTCAAACGACGTCCGTTTTCAACCAAACTTTACAGAGGAAGCGCTTAACCAATATATATGACCTGTACCGGGCGTCGGAACCAAAATACGAGCCCGATACCAGTACTTTTTAATCAAAATTCAGTTTCATTTTCCTTAAACATTTTCGGAAAACAATTTAACAGAAAAATTCTTTTACCGGGGTTCTAGACCTCGGATTTCAATTCCGGACATATGCCCAAGTTCCATATTTTTCTACGGATTTTCCTGAAATAGTCAAATCACGGATCCGGGTCCGTTTACCAAAAATGTTGACCAAAGTCAACCATATCAATATTAATATCAAAATTCTTCTACTTTTTCACATATTTCACATATTTCAACATAAATCTTTTCCAGCTTTGTGCCGGGACTGTGCACGCAAATCGAGGCAACTCTAAATAAGGTTTTCAAGACCTCAAAAGCTCGGAATGATTAAATAAACAAGTTATGACCCTTTGGGTCGTCACAAACGCCTCCAATTAATTGCTAGACCGATGCTTATGAGAACAAAACTTTCCATTTCGGTATGAGGTCATGCTATGTTTACTTGTAGACGACAACTTGTGCAGATATGACCCATGAGTTATCATACGG
>JASVEL010005743.1:0-108497 GCA_032618575.1 Nicotiana noctiflora
TCAGAGTCGCCACTTGGGAAAATAATGGTGTCCCAAGTCACCGGTTTAATCCCGAACCGAGGAAATTTATGACTCTATAATACAGTTTGCGAAACTAGAAACCTGGATAAGGAATTCTGTTAACCCGGGAGAAGGTGTTAGGCACTCCCGGATTCCGTGGTTTTAGCACGGTCGCTCAATTGCAATTTTTGTTTCTATCTGATTCTTTTATATATTTTTAACTATGTGCTTTTAATGTCCCGCTTTTTATTTTAAGAAAAATTGCGACGTCACGAAAACACATTTCGAGTCACACCGCAACCAGTACGCCTGTGACTTTAATGTATTTCAGTTTCGCCGAGAGTAAGATTTGGGTCACATAAATGCGCACCCGAGTTTAAGGAGATATGATTATTAAATACGCGCTTAAAGCTACTATGCGTTATTATTTGAGAAAAGCCGCGGAATTTGCTAAACGGCATGTCCCGTGATCCAGGTAATAATTTATTAAAAGAAAAAAAAAATTCTAATTAATTACAAGTTAATAATATGTAGCACACTAATTGTTAGATTAACCGACATTGATGGAAGATAAATTACTTTTAAAACAAATTTTTTTTTTTCGAATAAAATATATATAAAAAAAATCAATTTCGAAGCTACCAATAAAATAAAATAAAATTTCGAAATTATGAGTAAAATAAAATAAATTTCGAAATTACAAATAAAATAAAATAAAATTTCGAATTTTATAAATAAAAGATAAAATTTGACGACTAAATATTCGGAAGAAAAAAAAACTGAACATAACTAGATTAAAACTTATATTGTCATGTGAAAACATTAAAAAAAAATACTTCCTAAAATGGCTACATTTTTATGGATTTATATAAATAAATAAAACAAGAGGAAACGAATCTTCTTTATTAAACAATGTGATTAGAATTATAACTTAATGAACGTATTAAAATAGGTGCAACTGACAAATTATAATTAAATTAACACAAAAGAAAATTATGTCATGCCTTACTAAAATCGAATTATTGATAAAATATGGCATGTATAAGTAATATATAAATATAAACCTACTATCACATGCTGAACAAAATAATTAAATTTCTAATCGAATTTTTTACAATTAGTTTAGCAAACTTCTATTAATTAAAAACCACGTCTCGCGTCATATTTTCATAAATACGCATTACTAAAATCTAAAATGACAAATAACATAACAAGATATATATCAACATAAACTAACCATTTTTAATTGAATTGAATTAATCAATTTTTAAAACTAAAGAAATTAATCGCTAATGGACGTCATTAACTAGATTAAACACTAGCTCACATATTGCCTAATAAAATTTGATATAAAGGAAATTATATAATAAAATTAAATATATAATTATATATATACATACATACATACATATATATATATATATATATATACTACTAAAACTTAAATTGTAATTATACGGAATACTTTACTAATGACAATTAAAATCCGCGAATGAATTAATTGAAACTTACTATTAATCATGCTTTTAATAAATTATAAACTGAAGTTAATTAGTAAACCGCGTCCTATTTTATTATTAACTAATCGAAATTGCGCAAACGCATATTCCAATTAATAAAGAGGTTTACAATTATATTACGCGAAACATATATATAATCGTAGTATTAATCTGAATCGGTCGTAAAACAAAACTATGAATAATTATCGAATTGTTAGATCTAAATTACTGAACAAATTAATTAAGTTACTATTATTAACACTACGTATTATGGCTATTAACTCATACTTGACATACTAAATTTATAATAAAGTAGAAAAACTTAACAAGGCACAACAGTCAAATAGTTATATAAAATACATCCTTAATCTTAAACATAAAATAAACAACTCAGAATTTAACATAAATATTATTAATACATAATCAAATTTCAGGTCCAAACTTTGACTATGCTTTGACTGATATCCATGGACATACCTGAACAAGAAGAAGAGAGGAAAATAATCAATGTGAGCAATAATTCCAACAGTGCAACAACAGCAACCAGCAAACCCAGTAACAGATTTTAAAACAGTTAAAAATTTCTAATAGCAACAAGCATCAGCATAAAAACAGGCAACTAAAATAATTCTAAACTCTCAAATTTTTACTGTCTTTTTGAGTATTCAACATTCAAGACCCCTCAAGTATAAATGTTATCTGTCTGCTCTCTTTTTCTATTCGTATTTCCTCTGTTTTTCTGTGCTCAAAAAACAATTTCTGCCTATCCAGATATCTATCAAAACTCCCCCGTTTCAGAATGTCCTCCTCTCTTTTTCCGTTTACTGCCTATTTATAGGCATCCATTTAGTGTTATCTTTTTAAAATCCACTAACAGATTCTCTTTTTTTTATTTTAATTAACCACAATCTTAGTGCCTTTAAAATAACTTAAGTAATGCAATTTCTACCCTACCACTATTAGAAGGTTCTTTAGTTGGTTAGGTAAATAATCTCTTTTATTAAAAAATTCTTAGGCTATAGAATGCTGATCAATATAGAAATCAATAGAGCATTGATTCATATTGTCCTCAGACTTCAACTACTACTAGCATGTTCAAAGAAAAGAAGAAACCATAAAAATGTTATCCTTAATCACCAAAACAACAATATTAACATACTCACTTGAAAGCCAACAAAAGTATAAATTCATTCATCCAAAATCAAATAAACCTCAAAACAGATTTGAAATACAAAATCAGACTAATTAAGAGATAAAAGCTAATAGGAACTCTAAAAAGTACTTAACCAATCGAAATTAAAACTGAACATGAACGGAATCAAATCAATACAAGAATAACATCTATCAAACCAAAGCATTAAAATTACTGGAATTCAGAAACAGTTTGTAATCAAAACTAAATCAAAAACATAATCATCATAATTACTAAAGAAAACAAAACAAGAACAAATCATGCTTATCACCATGAATTTCAAACAACCTGTTAAACATAAGAAAAATGAGAAATACAGCAGCAACAGAATCGAACCTAACACTGCGAATCAGCTCGGATTAAACCTCGACACTTCCGGCGACTTCAAACGAAATCAAAGACTTAAACCGGAATGCCGAACTCGACGGACAGTACCGAAAATTTCAGACCTAGTGTAAGGAATTATTCGAACACTCGAGCGCCTCGATCATTCGAATGAAATGGATAACATAACAAAAACAGTATCAAATGAGATGGAAGAAAAATCCAAGAGAGCTTCGATTTGATTCTGTCACTTGACCGGCGGTGAGTTTGGAATTAATCCCACCCCAAATCGACGCCGACAGATTTGGAAATGGATAGGGACAGGATCGATTCTCTCTTCACAACAACAGAGAGATCGACGCTTGTATGTGTGACGAAAAGGGGGTGTGAGATCGAGGGAGACGCAACGGTGGCATCGTGGATTTTAGAGGTCGTTTGGTGAGTTAGTAGAAGAAGACGAAGAGCAGTGGTCGTTTGGAGTAGTTAACTGGCAGGTGAAGACTGTTGGAGTGGCTGTTGTGCGATGTGAGGGCTGTTTAGTGGTGCCACCGGTGGCGAGAAGGGTGCTGGACGGCGGCTGTCTCTTGGTGAGGATAAAGGTACAGGGGGGTGGTCTGGTTCGAACCTCTACTTTGCCGGTTTCGATGGAGGGTCGTTTGGTGTTCGCCGGCGAGGAGGCTGGGCGACACTTGTTTGGTCGCCGGTGCGTTGGCGGCTGTGAGGGAGATGGAGAAAAGTGGGGGGCTGTTAAGGTTACTGGCGGCTGAGCGTGGTTGGCCGGCGAGACGGCGGGTCTGTGAGGTGGCTGGCCGACTGTTTCTGGTTGAGGGAGCTGGGGTGCGGCTGTTTTAGAATAGGAGAAGAAGAAGAAAGATAATTTAGGGTTTTGGGGTCTTTGGTATATCAAAAATGCAAGAATCGATCTGGGACGTTAGATCAAGGATAACGGACGGTCGGAATTGGACCAAGGCAAATACATGTCACATATTTCTCTGGGCTGGATCCGGAATTGACACTTGGACTGGGTAAGGATTATTTAGTTGGGTTCAAAGTAAAATTGGTTTGGGCTTGAGATTTTAAATTAAAGAATGGCCCAATCCGATTTTGACTTCAATTAAATCTATTTTGCTTCATTTTTTCTTTGTTTTATTTTAAGAATTAAAACTAAAATTATAATTTTAATTACAAAATAAATTAAACACACAATTACTAATTAACTCTAAGTAGTATTTTTTCACAAACAATCAAACATCAAACCGCAAAATATTGACTAAAAATGCAAAGATAACAAAAATTACTTAATTAAATCCTAAATTCAAATGCAAATATATATATATATATATATATATATATATATATATATATATATATATATATATATATATATATTGTATATTTTAACAAACAAACATGTATGGACAAAAATGGGAATAATAATTAAGAAAAATAAACAAAATTTTAGAAAATCATGCACAACACCAACATACAATAATTTCAGATCTAAAAATATTAACAAAATATGGACAAAACAAAAATTTGAAATCGACTAACCGGATTGAGACAATGATCAGTCGACCCGCTTCATTATATATATATATAAGCATATATACATATACACACAGAAGAAGAAAGAGAGCATAATGGCAACGAAAACATAGGTGGGGAGTGGCTCCCGGATTACTGCCTGGCGGTTGTTCCTGGGAAACATTCCGGCGGGTGTTTTTTGGAAGGTTGAAGAAGAAAGAAGAAAGAGTGTTTTGTGGCGGCTAGGGTTTGTGGGGTGTATAATGGCTAAAATTCTTAGACAAACCTTATATAGGCCATGCGTCTGAGGTAATCCAGGCCGTTCGTTCAATGGAGATCAACGGCTCTGAGCGACGTTACTAAAACGACGTCGTGTCGTTACTTATGAGACCAAAACCAAGACCCTTAGATCAATCTAAACAGACGGCCCAGATTCGATTTTCGCAATTTAAAATTAAACCAATAACTTCGCTATTATCTCGACCGTTGGTTAACACAACTGAACGACCGAGATTTTTGCTAATTAAAAAGACTTATGGACTGGATCGTTTGGGCTCAATATACTGGGCCTGCTCATTTCAATCCAAATCAGTCCAACTATATTACTACCATCTATATTTTTTATTTTTTTTTATTTTTCTGATTTTATTTATTGAAATACATAAAGTATGGCTAATTTCAAACAAAGCAGGTAATTACACTCAAAAACATATTTTATTTCAATTTTGGAATTATTTGCCCGGTGCAAAAATCACGTGCTCACAATTAGCATAGCCTATGTTCAAAAGATTAGGTGGAAAAGGGTCGAAGACGAGGAACGCATACAGGTTTAAGCTATGGTATTCTGGAGTTGTGAGGGGTAAGAATGGAGTGAGCATCTTGGTAGATAGGGATTTAAGAGAGTCTATGGTTGAGGTTAGACAAGTGAATGATAGGTTAATATCTATTAAGTTGGTTATTGGGGGTTGCGTCCTCAACATCATCAGCGCTTATGCGCCACAAGCGGGCTTAGATGAGGAGGTTAAGAGGCGCTTTGGGAGGGCTTGGATGATTTGGTGAGTAGTATTTCCCAATCTAAGAAGTTACTTATTGGAGGGGACTATAATGATCATATTGGGGTTGATGCTGGTGGTTATGCTGAGGTGCACAACGGTTTTGACCTTGGGGTTAGGAACGGGGGAGGCACGTTGCTGCTTGATTTCGCCAGGGATTCCGAGCTTCTGATTACGAATTCGACATTTCAGAAGAGGGAGGAGCATTTGGTCACCTTCAAAAGTCTGGCGGCGAAGACTCAGATTGATTACCTCCTTCTCAGAAGGAATGATAGAGGTTTGTACAATCACTGCAAGGTTATTTTGGAAGAGTCCCTTTCGACTCCTCATAGACTCCTAGTAATGGATGTCGGTCTCCAGGTGAAGAGGAAGAGGAGGGGTGCTCGGGGACGACTGCGGATTAGATGGGGTGCTTTGACTAAGGAGAAAGCCTAGGAGTTGGAGACGAGGTTAGCTGTCAGTGGAGCTTGGAGAAGCTTTGGGAAAGCGGACGCAATGTGGTTAGAGATGGCAAACTTGGTTAGGGAGGTAGTGCGGGATGTGCTCGGGGTAGCCAAGAGCTACTCAGGTAGACATCAAGGCGACTGGTGGAGGAACGATGTAGTTCAAGGAAAAGTGGAGGTGAAGAAGGTGGCGTTTGCTAAGTTAGCAAGGAGCACAGGCGAGGATGAAAGAAGAATGAACATGGAGATCTACAAGGTGGCGAGGAAGGAAGCGAAGCTGGCGATTACGAAAGCTTAAAACGCGGAGTTTGGTCGTATGTACGATGAATTGGGGGAGAAAGACGGGGATAAGAAGTTATTCCAATTTGCTAAAGTAAGGGAGAGGAAGGCGTGAGATCTCAACCAAGTTACGTGCATCAATGACAAGGATGGTAGAGTTCTGAATGGGGAGTCTCAAGTCAAGCAGAGGTGGCAGGCGTACTTTCGAGATCTACTTAACAAGGAGGGGGACCGGAACATAGAGCTAGGGGAGCTGGGGCTTTTGGAGCGACATAGAGACCTTGGCTACCGCAGGCGCATTAGGGTAGAGGAGGTCGTGTGGGCTTTGCGTAGGATGAGTAGGGGCTGAGCGACTGGGCCAGACAAAATCCCAGTGGAGTTCTGGAAATGCATGGGTAGGTCAGGAGTGGAGTGGCTCTCCAGGTTGTCAATGCGATCTTCAAAATCAAAAAGATGCCGGAGGAGTGGAGGTAGAGTACAATGGTGCCCTAGTATAAGAACAAATGGGATATCCAGTGCTGCAATAACTATAGGGGTATCAAATTAATAAGTCACACCATGAAGGTCTGGGAGCGGGTAATTGAGGCGAGGGTGAGGGAGATGACATCTATATTTGTGAACCCATTTGGTTTCATGCCAGATTGCTCCACTACAGAAGCTATCCACCTTATCAAAAGATTGGTGGAACAGTTCAGGAATAAGAAGAAGGACCTGCACATGGTGTTTGTTGACTTGGAGAAGGCGTATGACAAGGTCCCTAGGGAGGTGCTATGGAGGTGCCTGGAGGTGAAGAGTGTGCCGGAAGCCAACATCAGAGTAATCAAGGGCATGTACGATGAAGCTAAGACTAGGGTTAGGACGGTGGGTGGCGACTCGGACCATTTCCCGGTGGTTATGGGGCTCCATCAAGGATCGGCGCTTAGCCCTCCCTTGTTTGCCTTGGTAAGTACTGTAACGACCCGGCCCGTCGTTACGGGAATTACCACCCCGTTACCTTGCATTTACATATATTATGCTTTTAAAACAGTATTAGAGTATATCGGGTGAGTTAGGAGTGATTTGGATTGAAAATGAAACAAATAGCATGTTTGAAGAAAGCTTGAATATGAAAAGTCAACCAAGAGTTGACTATTGAGTTAGAGTGCTCGGAATCGGATTATGATGATTCGGATAGTTCCGGGAGGTGATTTGTGACTTAGGGGAGCGATCGGAATTGAATTTGGAGGCCCGGTGTAGAAATAGGCTTGAATTGGCTAAGGTTGAATTTTGGCGAAATCCGAACGGTAGGTGATATTTTGATCCGGGAGTCGGAATGGAATTCCGACAGTTGCAATAGCTTCGTTAGGTGATTTTGGATGTGCCTGCAAAATTTCAGGTCATTCGGACGTCGTTTGGTCGGGTTTTTGATTGAATGTGCAATTTGGAATGTTTTAAGGAATTTAGGCTTGAATTCGATGTGAATTATGAGTTTTGATGTTGTTAGACGTGTTTTGAGGATTGGAGCAAGTTCGAATAAGGTATTAAGATGTGTTGGTATGTTTGGATGAGGTCCCGGGGGCCTCGGGGTGTTTTCGGATGGTTAAACGGAAGAAAATCATGGAAATTGCAGGTTGAAGAGTTCTGGTTCTGTCATTTTCGCTCCTGCGGAAATGTGGTCGCAGGAGCGAGTCCGCAGAAGCGGATATTGGAGCGCCGAAGCGCTTGTGATCGCTGAAGCGGAAAGGAGCCCGCAGGTGCGGCACCGCTGAAGCGGATGTTGAGCCGCAGAAGCGGCCAAGGGCTATGGGGGAAATATCGCAGAAGCGGAAGGCTAGCCGCTTAGGCGAGTCCGCAGAAGCGGACGCCTAGACGCAAAAGCGGGAAAACGCGCAGGAGCGGGAAAAGCTTCGCAGAAGCGGACGCGCAGAGGCGGTCCGTATATCGCAGAAGCGGATTTGGCTGGCTAGGCCTGGAACCGCAGAAGCGACCCTTTGGTCGCGGATACGGAAGCGTAGAAGCGGAAAATGTTCCGCAGAAGCGAAAATCGCTGTAAGTAAGTGTATCAGAAGTTAGAAAATTTCAGAAACATTTTAACATTTGGGGGTCTCGGCTTAAGGGCGATTTTGGGCGATTTTGAGGAGGAAATCAAGGGAAATCATCAGGTAATCAACTATGAACTCATATTATGATTAGTATTGATAATATCATGCAATTATATCATGAAAATGGAGGAATTTGGGGTAATTATGGAGGATTTAGCCCTAGTCTTGGACTTTAAGAAAATCAAGGTTTTGAATGGGCAAATGGAGTCCGATTTTGGTAAAATTGATATGCTTAGACTCGTATTGAGACGAGGGTTCCAGAAATGTGAATTTCGTAAATTTTCGGAATGTGGGCCCGGGGCTCGGGTTTTGACAACTTTGGGAATTTTGATGTAAATTGAGTTGTATTGATTGGGTGTCGTCCCATTGGCCTAATTTGTTGTATTTCTACTGTATTTGATCAGATTCTACGCGTGCGGAGCTTGATTCTCGTGGCAAGGGCATTGCGGAGTAGTCGTCGCGCCGTATTGAGGTGAGTAATAGATGTGGGTGATGACCGGCGGGTTCGAAACCCCGGTATACCACTTTGTGACGCTGTATAGCGGCGAGACACGCACACTCTTGAGAGTGCGGGGTCGATCATGAACCGGAGACTACATATTAGTCCAACCTGTTGATATTGTATTATTGGCTATTCTAGAGCCGTCGAACCTCCTTCTCGGATGGTTGCATATATGTATATATATATTGTGATAATGGCCACTCTTGAGCCGAGGAACCCCCTTCTTGGGCGGTTGATTATACATGTGGGCCGTGAGCCGGTTATTGGATCCCGCGAGGATCGTTATCATTGTCTTATCACATAGACATGCTAGTTTACTACTAGTCCGCAGCTATTTTTGTTCTTATGCAAATTCCAATCTCTGGAACTTGATATTACTGTTTTCCAACTGAAAAATGATAAAAGAGTTTTCAAAAACTACTTTTGAGCCTGCGAGGTTGTATCTGCATATTAGCTGACTAGTAGTGGATCGGGCTGCACGCCGCAGCGAGGTATATGTTGGATCGGACTGCGCGCCGCAGGGATATCCCTATGAGGTGTGCTTGGGCTGTAGGAGCCCCTCCGGAGTCTGAACCCCCACAGTGAGCACGGGTACCCAAAAATTGGAGTCGGGCTACGCGCCGTAGCGGTCATATCATGCATTGCATTGCATTTAGCTACATCTGCTAGCTGTTATGCTATTTATTGGTATTTGTTGGTACAGGTACAGTGAAGATTGATTCTATGACAGGGTAGCTGATTATAGCTTTACATAGTGCTTTATTGCGGATTTCTTATCTGCGTTGTCTTACTCTTGTTTATTACCACTGAGTCTGGCAGTACTCATTTTACTCCCTGCACCTTGTGTGCAGATCCAGGTACCTCTCAGCAGTGATCCAGTAGTTGTGCAAGGCGACATCTGTGGGATATACGAGGTAGCTGCAGAGTCCGCAGGACCCGATATTCCTTTCCATTGTCTTTTGATTTTGTATTGACATTTCTTTCCGCACTTGGTATTTTGTAAACCTTTACACACTCATGTTCAGTAGAGGCTCATGACTCTTGACCCTTGGTCTATGGGAGTTAGTATATTTTGGGACTTGGTTTCCCGTTGTTAGTATAAGTATTACTATTGTTTCATATTTTGAAATGCTTAAATGGGTTAAAGAGAGCTTCTAGCTCCGCTGTTGATGTTAATTGGTCAGGCTGGCTTAGCAATGTGCTGGGCGCCATCACGACCGGATTTGAGTTGGTATCAGAGCCTAGGTTTACTAGGCCTCATGAGTCTTGAGCCGGTTAGTAGAGTCTTGTGGATCGGTACGGGGACGCCTGTACTTATCCTCGGGAGGCTGCGAACCTTAGGAAAACTTCACTTTTCTTGAACTCTGTCGTGCGATCTTGTTGTTCTGAGAACTGAACTTCCATATTCTATTCTCTCGCAGATGGCGAGAACGCGAGCATCGGGACGAGGTGGACGACCTCCGTTGCCACCTGTTAGAGGCCGCGGGCGCGGTCGTGCTAGAGGTAGAGGTAGGGTGGCTGAGCGGTGCCGGTTGACCCGCCCTGTTGTACCGGTTCGTGAGCGACCCCCGGTGGTTGAAGCTCCGGCGGTCCCGGTTCGGGGCCGTACTATATCTATTGCTATTCACGGTCTTCGGGAGACTCTTGCCCAGATATTATCAGTGTGTTCCGGTTTGGCTTAGGTAGTTTCAGCTACCGCTACTGTAGCGACATCTCAGTCAGGGGGTGGTCAGCAGACCCCTGCAGCTCGCACACCTGATCCGGTTGTTCAGGGACTTCAGACGCCAGAGGCAGTCCCCGCTCAGGTAGTTGCACCGGTTATTCCTCCAGCTGCACCAGCTCCAGCTCCAGAGCATATGGTTCAGGTTATGCCCGATGACGAGCAGCGTCGTCTTGAGAGATTTGGTAGACTTCAGCCACCCCATTTCAGTGGCGTTGAGGGCGAGGATGCCCGGGGTTTCTTGGATAAGTGTCAGAAGATGCTGCGTACGGCTGGTATTCTTGAGTCCAGCGGAGTTTCATTTACTACATTTCAGTTTACTGGTCCCGCATTTGATTGGTGGGAGGAGTTTGAGAGGCGTAGACCTGCTAGAGCAGCACCTCTCACATGGCAGCAGTTCTCTACTCTCTTTCTAGAGAAATATGTACCACAGTCTCGTCGCGAGGAGCTACGTTGCTAGTTCGAGTGGTTGGTTCAGGGCGACATGTCTGTGACCCAGTATGAGCTCGGATTCACACGGTTGGCTAGGCATGCCACATGGATGATCCCTAATGATAGGGAGAGGATCAGGAGGTTCATTGATGGCCTCAACTACTCTATCCGTATTCTTATGACCAGAGAGAGAGTTTTGTCATCATCATTTGAGCAGGTTGTTGATATGGCACGCTCCATTGAGGCGGATCGTCGCCGAGAGAGAGAGGAGCGGGAGGCCAAGAGGCCTCGTGGTTCTGGCAGTTTCAGTGGTGCTCCATCTAGAGGGCATTCCCAGCAGAGCAGAGGTCGCTCATCTAGACCTTCTCATTCAGGCCGCCCAGAGCAGAGCGGAGGTTCTTATGGTCTAGTAGAGGTTGAGGTCAGTCTTCTCGTGGTCGCCCCAGGGGCGAGGAGAGATCTGGTGGAGGCCAGGCACGGTTCTATGCACTTCCTGACAGGCGTGATGCAGTTGCCTCCGATGCTGTGATTACAGGTATCATTTCTGTCTGTCACAGAGATGCCTCTGTTCTATTTGATCCAGGGTCCACATATTCTTACGTGTCCTCTTATTTTGCACATCATTTGGGTGCGACTCGTGGTATTCTTGATTTACTTGTTCATGTATCCACCCCCGTGGGTGATACGATTGTTGTGGATCATGTCTATAGATCCTGTGTTATATCTATTGGGGGTCTGGAGACCCAGGCCGATTTGTTATTGTTGGGTATGGTGGACTTTGATGTTATATTGGGTATGGACTGGTTGTCTCCGTACCATGCTATATTGGACTGTCATGCTAAGACAGTTACGTTGGCCATTCCTGGTATTTCTCGGATTGAGTGGCGGGGTTCGACCGATTTCGTCCCTAGCCGTGTTATTTCGTTCTTAAAGGCTCAGAAGATGGTTGAAAAAGGGTGTTTATCGTACTTAGCTTTTGTGAGAGATGTGGAGCTGAGTCTCCTAGCACTGATTATGTACCTGTTGTGAGGGATTTTCCAGATGTATTCCCCTCAAACCTGATGGGCATGCCGCCGGACAGGGATATTTATTTTGGCATTGACTTGGTGTCGGGCACTCGGCCCATTTCCATTCCTCCTTATCGGATAGCACCAGCTGAGTTTAAGGAATTGAAAGAGTAGCTTCAGGAACTCCTAGATAAGGGGTTTATTCGGCCGAGTGTGTCGCCGTGGGGTGCACCGGTTCTGTTTGTTAAGAAGAAGGACGGATCTATGAGGATGTGTATTGACTATAGGCAGCTAAACAAAGTAACAGTGAAGAATAAGTATCCTCTGCCTCGTATTGATGATTTGTTTGATCAGCTCCAGGGAGCTAGGGTGTTCTCGAAGATTGATCTTCGTTCAGGCTACCATCAGCTGAAGATTAGAGAGTCGGACATTATGAAGACTGCATTCAGGACCAAATATGGTCACTATGAGTTCCTTGTGATGTCTTTTGGGCTGACCATCGCCCCAGCAACATTTATGCATCTGATGAACAGTGTATTCAGGCCGTATCTTGATTCATTTGTAATCGTATTCATTGATGACATACTTGTCTACTCTCGTAGCCAGGAGGAGCATGCTCGGCACTTGAGTGTTGTGTTGCAGAGATTGAGAGAGGAGAAGCTGTATGCCAAGTTCTCCAAATGTGAGTTCTGGCTTGAGTTCGTGCCATTATTAGGACACGTGGTGTCCCGTGATGGTATTCAGGTAGATCCGAGGAAGGTAGAGGCAATGCAGAGTTGGCCCAGACCGACCTCAGTTACTGAGATCCGTAGCTTTCTAGGATTGGCGGGGTATTATCGCCGATTCGTTCAGGGATTCTCTTCTATTGCTTCACCCTTGACTAGATTGACTCAGAAGGGTGTCCCTTTCATATGGTCCGAGGAGTGCGAGGAGAGCTTTTAGAAGCTCAAGACAGCACTGACCACAGCACCAGTTTTGATTCTGCTGTCAGCTTCAGATCCTTATACTGTATATTGTGATGCCTCAGGAGTTGGCATTGGTTGTGTGTTGATGCAGGAGGGTAGGGTCATTGCTTATGCTTCTCGTCAGTTAAAGCCCCACGAGAAGAACTACCCTGTTCATGATTTGGAGCTAGCAGCCATAGTTCATGCCTTGAAGATTTGGAGGCATTACCTGTATGGTGTCTCATGTGATGTATATACAGACCACCGCAGCCTTCAGCATTTGTTTAAGCAGAAAGATCTAAATTTGAGGCAGCGGAGATGGCTTGAATTGCTTAAAGACTATGATATTACTATCTTGTATCATCCCGGAAAGGCCAATGTAGTGGCTGATGCATTGAGCCGGAAGGCTATTAGTATGGGCAGTTTGGCGTATATTCCGGTTGGGGAGAGACCCCTAGCAGTTGATGTTCAGGCGTTAGCTAATCAGATGGTAAGGCTGGATATTTCTGAGCCCAGTCGGGTGATGGCTTATGTAGTAGCTCGTTCTTCGTTATATGATCGTATTCGAGAGCGCCAGTATGATGATCCACACTTACTTGTCCTTAAGGACAGAGTTCAGCATGATGATGCTAGGGATGTCACTATTGATAGTGATGGTGTGTTGCGGATGCAGGGCCGGATATGCGTGCCCAATGTTGACGGCCTTCGTGAATTGATATTGGAGGAAGCCCATAGCTCGCGGTATTCTATTCATCCAGGAGCCGCGAAGATGTACCAGGATTTGAAGCAGCATTACTGGTGGAGAAAGATGAAGAAAGATATTGTGAGCCATGTGGCTCGGTGTCTAAACCGTCAGCAGGTCAAGTATGAGCATCAGAGACCTGGTGGTGTATTCCAGCGTATTGATATTCCGGAGTGGAAGTGGGAAAGAATAACTATGGACTTTGTTAGTGGACTCCTCGGACAGCGAGGAAGTTTGATTCAGTTTGGGTGGTGGTGGATAGGTTGACTAAGTCAGCTCACTTCATCCCAGTGTGTACTACTTATTCCTCAGAGCGGTTGGCAGAGATATTCATCCGTGAGATAGTGAGATTGCATGGAGTTCCTATTTCCATTATATCGGACAGAGGTACCCAGTTCACATCTCAGTTCTGGAGGACATTTCAGCGAGAGTTGGGTTCACAGGTGGAGCTGAGCACAGCATTTCATCCACAGACGGATGGGCAGTCTGAGCGTACTATTCAGATATTGGAGGACATGTTGCGTGCTTGTATCATTGATTTTGGTGGTTCATGGGCTGATTATTTGCCTTTGGCGGAGTTTGCTTACAATAATAGCTATCAGTCCAGCATTCAGATGGCACCGTATGAAGCTTTATATGGGAGGCGGTGTAGGTCTCCAGTTGGTTGGTTCGAGCCCGGCGAGGCTAGGTTGTTAGGGACGGAGTTAGTCCAAGATGCCTTAGATAAGGTGAAGGTGATTCAGGAGAGACTTCGCACAGCTCAGTCGCGTCAGAAGAGTTATGCAGACCGGAAGGTCCGAGATGTGTCTTATTCAGTAGGTGAGAAGGTGTTGTCTGAAAGTTTCGCCTATGAAGGGTGTTATGAGGTTTGGAAAGAAAGGGAAGTTGAGCCCAAGGTTTATTGGACCTTTTGAGGTGCTTAGGAAAGTTGGGAGGTGGCTTATATGCTTGCTTTGCCACCCCGTTTGTCGGGAGTTCACCGGTGTTCCATGTATCTATGCTCCGGAAGTATGTCGGAGACCCGTCTCATGTGTTGGACTTCAGCACGATACAACTAGATGAGGATTTGACTTATGATGTGGAACCAGTAGCCATTTTGGGTCGACAGGTTCGTAAGCTGAGATCTAAGGATATAGCTTCGGTGAAAGTGCAGTGGAGAGGTCGTCCTGTGGAGGAAGCAACTTGGGAGACCGAGCAGGAAATGCGGAGCAGATATCCACACTTATTTGATGCTCCAGGTATGTTTCTTAACCCGCTCGCGGACGAGCGTTTGTTTAAGTTGGGGAGAATGTAACGACCCGGCCCGTCGTTACGGGAATTACCACCCCGTTACCTTGCATTTACATATATTATGCTTTTAAAACAGTATTAGAGTATATCGGGTGAGTTAGGAGTGATTTGGATTGAAAATGAAACAAATAGCATGTTTGAAGAAAGCTTGAATATGAAAAGTCAACCAAGAGTTGACTATTGAGTTAGAGTGCTCGGAATCGGATTATGATGATTCGGATAGTTCCGGGAGGTGATTTGTGACTTAGGGGAGCGATCGGAATTGAATTTGGAGGCCCGGTGTAGAAATAGGCTTGAATTGGCTAAGGTTGAATTTTGGCGAAATCCGAACGGTAGGTGAGATTTTGATCCGGGAGTCGGAATGGAATTCCGACAGTTGCAGTAGCTTCGTTAGGTGATTTTGGATGTGCCTGCAAAATTTCAGGTCATTCGGACGTCGTTTGGTCGGGTTTTTGATTGAATGTGCAATTTGGAATGTTTTAAGGAATTTAGGCTTGAATTCGATGCGAATTATGAGTTTTGATGTTGTTAGACGTGTTTTGAGGATTGGAGCAAGTTCGAATAAGGTATGAAGATGTGTTGGTATGTTTGGATGAGGTCCCGGGGGCCTCGGGGTGTTTTCGGATGGTTAAACGGAAGAAAATCATGGAAATTGCAGGTTGAAGAGTTCTGGTTCTGTCATTTTCGCTCCTGCGGAAATGTGGTCGCAGGAGCGAGTCCGCAGAAGCGGATATTGGAGCGCCGAAGCGCTTGTGATCGCTGAAGCGGAAAGGAGCCCGCAGGTGCGGCACCGCTGAAGCGGATGTTGAGCCGCAGAAGCGGCCAAGGGCTATGGGGGAAATATCGCAGAAGCGGAAGGCTAGCCGCTTAGGCGAGTCCGCAGAAGCGGACGCCTAGACGCAAAAGCGGGAAAACGCGCAGGAGCGGGAAAAGCTTCGCAGAAGCGGACGCGTAGAGGCGGTCCGTATATCGCAGAAGCGGATTTGGCTGGCTAGGCCTGGAACCGCTGAAGCGACCCTTTGGTCGCGGATACGGAAGCGTAGAAGCGGAAAATGTTCCGCAGAAGCGAAAATCGCTGTAAGTAAGTGTATCAGAAGTTAGAAAAATTTCAGAAACATTTTAACATTTGGGGGTCTCGGCTTAAGGGCGATTTTGGGCGATTTTGAGGAGGAAATCAAGGGAAATCATCGGGTAATCAACTATGAACTCATATTATGATTAGTATTGATAATATCATGCAATTATATCATGAAAATGGAGGAATTTGGGGTAATTATGGAGGATTTAGCCCTAGTCTTGGACTTTAAGAAAATCAAGGTTTTGAATGGGCAAATGGAGTCCGATTTTGGTAAAATTGATATGCTTAGACTCGTATTGAGACGAGGGTTCCAGAAATGTGAATTTCGTAAATTTTCGGAATGTGGGCCCGGGGCTCGGGTTTTGACAACTTTGGGAATTTTGATGTAAATTGAGTTGTATTGATTGGGTGTCGTCCCATTGGCCTAATTTGTTGTATTTCTACTGTATTTGATCAGATTCTACGCGTGCGGAGCTTGATTCTCGTGGCAAGGGCATTGCGGAGTAGTCATCGCGCCGTATTGAGGTGAGTAATAGATGTGGGTGATGACCGGCGGGTTCGAAACCCCGGTATACCACTTTGTGATGCTGTATAGCGGCGAGACACGCACACTCTTGAGAGTGCGGGGTCGATCATGAACTGGAGACTATATATTAGTCCGAACCTGTTGATACTGTATTATTGGCTATTCTAGAGCCGTCGAACCTCCTTCTCGGATGGTTGCATATATGTATATATATATTGTGATAATGGCCACTCTTGAGCCGAGGAACCCCTTCTTGGGCGGTTGAGTATACATGTGGGCCGTGAGCCAGTTATTGGATCCCGCGAGGATCGTTATCATTGTCTTATCACATAGACATGCTAGTTTACTACTAGTCCACAACTATTTTTGTTATTATGCTAATTCCAGTCTCTGGAACTTGATATTACTGTTTTCCAACTGAAAAATGATAAAAGAGTTTTCAAAAACTACTTTTGAGCTTGCGAGGCTGTATCTGCATATTAGCTGACTAGTAGTGGATCGGGCTGCACGCCGCAGCGAGGTATATGTTGGATCGGACTGCGCGCCGCAGGAATATCTCTATGAGATGTGCTTGGGCTGTAGGAGCCCCTCCGGAGTCTGAACCCCCACAGTGAGCACGGGGTACCCAAAAATTGGAGTCGGGCTACACGCCGTAGCGGTCATATCATGCATTGCATTGCATTTAGCTACATCTGCTAGCTGTTATGCTATTTATTGGTATTTGTTGGTACAGGTACAGGGAATATTGATACTATGACAGGGTAGCTGATTATAGCTTTACATAGTGCTTTATTGCGGATTTCTTATCTGCGCTGTCTTACCCTTGTTTATTACCACCGAGTCTGGCAGTACTCATTTTACTCCCTGCACCTTGTGTGCAGATCCAGGTACCTCTCAGCAGTGATCCAATAGCTGTGCGAGGCGACATCTGTGGGATATACGAGGTAGCTGCAGAGTCCGCAGGACCCGATATTCCTTTCCACTGTCTTTTGATTTTGTATTGACATTTCTTTCCGCACTTGGTATTTTGTAAACCTTTACACACTCATGTTCAATAGAGGCTCATGACTCTTGACCCTTCGGTCTATAGGAGTTAGTATATTTTGGGACTTGGTTTCCCCGATGTTGTACTATTGTTTCATATTTTGAAATGCTTAGATGGGTTAAAGAGAGCTTCTAGCTCCGTTGTTGATATTGATTGGTCAGGCTGGCTTAGCAATGTGCTGGGCTCCATCACGACAGGATTTGGGGTCGTGACAGTAACAGATGCTTTAACCCGATATATTCAAGGGGATGTGCCTTGGTGTATGCTCTTTGCTGATGACATAGTCTTGATATACGAGACGGGGGTCGGTGTTGACGAGAGGCTAGAGGTATGGAGACAGACTCCCGAGTCTAAAAATTTCAAAATAAGCAGGCCTAAGACAAAATACCTGGAGTGTAAGTTTAGCGCCGAGCCAAGCGAAGTAGGCAGGAACGTGAAGATTGGATCTCAGGTCATCGGCAACAGGGACAATTTTAAATATCTTGGGTCGGTGATTCAGGGGGACGGAGAGATAGATGGGGATGTCACCCACCGTATAGGGGAGGGGTGTTCGAAGTGGAGGCTTGCATCAAGAGTCCTATGTGACAAGAAAGTGCCACAGAAACTCAAGGGGAAGTTTTATAGAGCTGTGGTTAGACCTGGCATGCTGTATGGGGTGGAGTACTGGCCGGTGAAGAACTCTCATGTTCAGAGAATGAAGGTTGCTGAGATGAGGATGCTAAGGTGGATGTATGGGCTCACCAGGTTAGATAATATTAAGAATGAAGTTATTCGAGAGAAGATGGGGGTGGCCCCAGTGGATGAGAAGATGCGAGAAGCGAGGCTCAGGTGGTTCGGGCATGTGTAGAGGAGAAGCCCTGATGCCGCGGTGAGGAGTTGTGAGCGGCTGGCGGTGGTCGGCATGAGGCGAGGCAGAGGAAGGTCTAAGAGGTATTGGGGATAGTGGATTAGTTAGGACATGGCTAGAATGCGGATTTCCGAGGACATGACCCATGATAGAAAAGTTTGGAGGTCTAGTATCAGGGTTGTAGGATAGGGGCTTCTAGTATTTTTTGTACTCCTTTCCCAGAGTTGGGTGGGGCTTGGTAGGGCTCTCCATAGATAATTTATGTATTGGAGTGTGTCCCCCTTATGGTAATTATTTATGGTAGTTACTGTTTAATATTATTGCATGCCATTTTATTTATGGTTCTTATGTTTAGAGAATTATTTATGAAATTTTCGCTGGAGTTACTAATGCTCTTTTGTTCTTGTTTTTGTATTTCCTTTTCTTCTCTGAGCCGAGGGTCGATTGGAAACTGTTTCTCTGCCATTTCAGGTAGGGATAAGGCCTCTCTACATATTACCCTCCCCAGACCACATTTTGTGGGAATATATTGAATAGTAGCTATTGTTGTTGTTATTGTTAGTGTTCCTTTACAAAAATAACTTCATATACAAATATGGTTCAAACCCGAATCCTTGACGAATGAGTATTATATAATCACTTCGTCACAATCCTTATTGATTCTCAACCTCTTTCTCCCTCATCTCCACACCCTTTCCTTTTAAGTTTTTCATAATTTGTGTAAGGACCACCCTTCACTATGTGATGCCTACTTTAGCACATTATCACTGACAGTTGTATCATGAATTGTCTAAATAATTAGTAACGTACCGATAATTGGTTAATATACAATGTCATTATCATTTTACCAAGTGATAGTTGATGAACATAACACTAAAACCAAAAGGATTAAGTATACACCGACAATATAATTAATTTTTATTGTACGTACTCAATCAGAATGTACTTTAACGATGTTATGTTACTTATATCATTTATTCTAGATTAATAGTCAATACTATTAGCAATTACCTTTTAAGTGACATGAATGTGTAAATATTTCTTGCGTCCGTATATAAAACAAACAAGTATTAATACCCGTGCGATGCACGGATAACTAAAAAGAACAATCTACACCATAAATTTTAATATGTTAGTGATAATATCATCTTTATAACCAAACATTAAAAATATTTTAAGACTCCATTAAAACTTTCATTCCATATCCTAATTAATGTTCATAAAAAATAATGATACTATGCAATTTGTTTGATATGAATGTTCCATGAAAAATAATGATGCTACACAATTTGCTGATATAAAGCACGTGCTTAAGGGAACATTTTTGTAGCAATTGCTCATGACATATTGCAATTTTCTAGAAATTGTCCTCTATATTGAGGTTTATCACCACAAAAAAGTATGGGTAAAAACTCAAGAATTTCTAGTGAAACACTATCACTAACATTTTGAAAAATAAAAAACCTAATTATGTGTAAGACACGTCTCGCCGTGACCTTCTCTTGAATTCTCAAAAAAACTTCTGTCGCTCCATCCCCGCAAGGGCAGAGAACCTGTCGCTGTCTCGGCTGTGCTATCAGAGGCCTTCCTTGAAAGCTTCAATTTTTTAGTTCAGAATCCGATGTGAGGAAAAGAATCCTAGGTCAAGGCAATAGCACGGTACGGGATCAGTCCCTTGTTCTCAATGCAACGTGTGAAATGACTTAGTCAAGAGATCGATCTTAGGATACCAGCAAAGGAAGATGGTGGATACTATTTTGATTCCGATTCGGGCGGAGGAAGACTGATTTAGAGGGGTCATTTGATGGTCAGAGGCGAATTGAAAGTTAAGCAGTGGGAATTCTAAAGATTCCCCGGGGGAACAATAGAGATATCTCCTACGTTACCCATAATATGTGGAAGTATCGACATTAGCACAATATGTAATCCCTAGGGTATCGGTGTCGGAGAAGGGGATCACTCAATGCTGCCCCACTCGGATGCCTGGTTTTGAGGCAGGCGTCTTCTGGGCTTTCACCCTTTGTCAGTCCATAACATAAAGAGTATTGAGATTGATTGGGCCCTAGGACCCTTTTAGGAAAGCGACAGAAGAAAAGAAGGATTGCTCTAATAAGAAGGATCTTGCTATTCTAGGAGGTAGCGTACCTGAAAGACTGACTGTTGACATTACATTTCCTAATGCTTGTATTGAAAGTACGAAAAATCCTGATAGTTGCATGAAATTCAATATCCCTAAAACAAAAAATTTGAAAAGAAATTTAATCTAGTAAGGCGCATAAGTTGAAGTAAGTACACCATAACTCGAAAAAAATAACAACATATAAAAGATTATTCACTGTTTCATCATGAATAATTAATTCAATTGAATTAGAAATTTCTAATTTCTAGCGGTCTGGAACGTGCCTTAATCTAACAACACGGCCCTTCAAATTCTAACTCACTTTTGACATTGATATTTCGCTAATATAATTATAATTTGGAGCCATAGTTTACAAAAATTTGTGTGGAAACCAACCCAACGATTTAGAAAAGCCAATCCTAAGCAAATGTTGTTTAAATAAATATTTCTTAGGAAAGACAATCTAGTAAATCAAATTTTTAGTATATGAAATCCTAATATTTAAAAAGGTATGTCTAAATCAATTTGTATGAGTGAGTGCGCAAAAAGTGATACCGATCTTCAGTTTTTAGCTTTTGGCTTTTAATTTTCAACGTTTTTTTGTGGTTAATTAAAATTTGTTAACCACCAAGCCTTAATTTTTCTTGTCTTTTTCCTTTGTCTTCTTGTTCATTTTTCAATATGATTTCCTTTAATAAAATCGATATAAGATACAAAACTTTTATTTAATTATTTATTCTTGAAAAAGAATACCTATAATAACTGAATTATACACAAATTTTAATTAAAGATATCTATAATAATATATATTGTTCGCAAATAAGGTTAGATACAAAGTTTGTACTAAATATATAATTATTATTTTAACTTGTGCAAGAAACAAAATGAAATTTTAATTGATTCTTTCCTAAAAAATAAGGATACTTACTATAACTGAATTATAAACTAAATATAATTAAAAATACCTATAATTATAGTATATTGGTCTGCTTAATGAAAATAGCGTCTTTTGTTTTTGTGTACTACCAACAAATTTTACTTTTGTCATTATAAAAAGAACATTTTAGTTTAATTAATTCTTTCTTAAATTTTTCAGTCTATTCAAAACTATTACGTACCATAACTGAATTATAACCAAAATTTAATTAAGGATACTTATAATAATGTATATGCTTAACCACAATGCATATTACTCTCCTTTTAATATAATATAGATATAGATAATGTATATTATTCCCAAATAAGGTCAAATACAATGCTTGTACTAAATATAAAATTATTATTTCAACTTAAAATTAATATGTAAGATACAAAATAAAATTTTAATTGATTCTTTCTCGAAAAAGGATATCTATCATAAAAGAAATCCTTAATAGTATTACAAATCGACGTTCATGTAAATTTGTATGGCAAGTGTGAGTAATCTTATATTATCATGTCACAATGATCTTTTTTTTTTTTTTTTTTTACTTATTTTTGGACTTTGGTCTATAACACGTTTTTGGAAAGAATTTTTCTTTCTATTTTTATGTCAGCAGAATTTTTCATATCTTTTTCTCTTACCCATATTAACTCAAAGCTTAATTTCATATATTAACAGAATATTTGTCATATGTAATATTACTCCAACTACGGTTATATGTGTTCACGGATAACTCTATTTCATATTTTATTCCTACCAAACAAAGTTAATCATTAATTAGATACAAATGAACATCAAATAAAATTTTTTTGACGAAAACCATGAACTTATATAAATATAATATAGATATGATAATATATGTTCATGGACAGCTCGATTTATCTTTCTTTCCCAATAGAATTTTTTATCCAATTAATAATTAGATACAAAAGAATATCAAATAATAATTTTTTCAATGTTATACAAATAAAATCCAACAAATATATTACATAAAGGTGTCAAGTGGCTTTTTCTCAAAACGCCACTTGGCTTAACCACAATGCATATTATTCTCTTTTTAATATAATATAGATAGATAGATATAGATATAGATATAAATAGATTATCTCAATTTATGTATTTTTGAATTTTTTTCTATTTTATTTTTTTGGTGTTTAATTAACTTTTCATTTCAATATTTGTAGCTAATATAGAAGAAAATCTATGAGTGGATCAATATATATATATATATATAAAAATATTGAATTTGTCTAAGATCTATTTAGATTATGTATAAAATTAATTAAACTACTTCCACTAAATATATTTTCATTTATAATTTCAATTAATTAATATTGTCTTAAAATTGCCAAGTGGCTTCATTTTAGCTTGCCACTTGGCTTAACCACAATGCATATTACTCTCCTTTTAATATAGTATAGATAACAACAACAATATACCCAGTAAATTCTACTAGTGGGATTTGCGGAGAGTAGAATATATGCAGACATTACCCCTCCAAAAAAGAATAGAGAGTTTGTTTCCTGGATACTCTCGGCTCAACAAGAGAGACAATAGTATGAGAAAAGAAAAAAAAATGCATGTAACAACAAAAGATGCCAGAAAAAAAATAACAACAACGAATAAGTGAAAGGACAATAACACAAAACTATGCAAAACAACAATGTGAACACAACAAAGACCGCTAACAAACCTAAACAAAACTCAATCAAACTACCCATTACAAAGAGGGAAGAAGTCTCAACTACCCCCTAACTTACCACCCTAATGCTCGACATCCACACCTATTCCTATCAAGAACCATAATCCTCGAAAATCTAGAATAAAACTTAAACTCAAATAAAACATGGCAATATGACAACATGAATGCAAATGACGATAATAGAGTAAGTTGTTCTTTAAATTATTTTTGGACGATAATAGGGTGATGGTTCAAGCACTTTTATGAGAATAATTGCCGAAGATATATGTATTAATGTGTGGATGATCAATTGTTATCAATACAAAAAAATCTGCATTATTCATTAATTCGTGCTTTATAAACTGTACCGAGATATCCATGACAAGATCTTAGCTAAGGGAACAATTTATATCACGTGATTGCTTAATTTTTTATTCTCACTTTCACGATCTCTGAAAAAGATGTAGTACGTAGTTAAAGAGATTCTATTTTATGTTTTTATTCATCTTAAGGCCTCGAGATCTTCGTTATTATATGATGTTTGGGATTGTCCTTTCTAAAGTAAAAATAAAAAATTAAAAAATAGTTTGTTGGAAACTCTTTGAACTTTGCTCCACAGGTAGAGCGTTGACGGCACGTGATATAACCCTACATGTTTGCTTCATAAACTAAAACGGAAAAGGCTAAATATACTCTTTTATTTTTAAATATTATTTATTTGTACCCTCATTATATTATTGGACTATTTATACCTTTATCGTCATATTATTATCTATCCCTCTACTGTCTATATGAAACAAAAATACTCCTATTTTGAATGGAGCACCACATGACAACACCAGATTAAAATGACTCATTTCTTTTTTTTACCTGACCCGTTTTTAAAAAAAACAACAACATAACCCCTATTTTTATTTTTTTTCCAGTTCTAAAATATTTTGTGAAAAAACAAAAAAAAAGTTGTTGTTACAAATTTGTTTTTTCAGTTTTTACAGAACCAAATTCTTTTAAAAAAACTGAAAAAATAAAAATATTTTATTGAAGATAATTTTTTCCGTTTTTAAAAACGAAAATATTTTGTTAAAAAACAAAAATATTTTTTTCTAATTTTAACAAAAAAATAGTTCATACAATTGTTTTTTCAGTTTTTACAGCTTTTACAAAAAAATAATTTGCTAAAAAGTAATTTTTTTTTTAGTTTTTACAATTTATTTTGGAAAATCTTTTCAGTATCTACTCAGTTTAAAAATATGAAATATTTTGCAATTTTTTTTTAAGTTTACAAAAAAATTATTTAAAAAACGAAAAAATAAAAATATGATTTGGGTTGTGGGTTTTGTAAAACGGGTTGGGTAAAAAAAGGTCATGTTAATCTGGTGTTGCCAAGTTACGCTCCATCTAAAATAGGAGTATTTTTTTTTTCAAAGTATGACGGTAGGGGTATGAATAGCCCAATAGTATAACAAATGGTATACATAAATAATATTTGAAAGTAGAGGGATATATTTTGCCCCTTGTCGAAACTAAAATCATCTTTAACATATATAATCCTTGATTATAATAAGGAGATTTTATCTCCTATAATAAAGTATACACCCTATTTATTATAAACCAAAATTATTTTAAAATATTATTTTTTATAACTACCTTTTATATTTTATAACAAAATAGGTATTTATGGTATGTACTGCCATTGAGACGTGAAATACGATATTTATGTTTTTATTCTCTTTTTTTCAATTAACACACAATTCTTTCGCACAATTTTTCTTCTTTCTCTCTCTCTTCCTTCTCTCTTCCTTCGAGTAGAATACCTGCTTCTAATCGTGAATTTTCTGGCTGAAACCTCTATGATTACTGCAATTGAAAATACTTCTAAATTATTGCAAGAAAGAGGGGAAAGACAGACATTTTCTTCAAAATCATATTCCTCCGTAGCAAGGACGGGCTCGTCGCTCTATGGCTAAGGCAATTGTGCGGGGAGTAAAAATGATGTCGGAATAATCCGAGTAGAGCATGGGTACTGTAACATGAATGAGGATACTACAATATTTTTCTACGCTGGAGAAGATTTAAGGACCGAGGTCTTTGCTCGTCTTCATTTTAGTTTTCCTACAATGTATACAATATTTTGTTAGGCCGAAAAACGTCATCTCCGACGAACTTCCTTCTCTTCTTTACTATTTAGTCATATACACTGATACAATACATTGTATTATGTACAAATTCAGTCAAACACGTTGTATTTTTATATAAATATACTATTTTTGCCTGTATTTATGTATTTGAAGGACTGTATTTTTTTAATACAACTAAATACAAGATATAAATAGTAAAATACAATAAATACAAACATTGAAATAGAACAAAATATAAACAGTGAATATATTTAATTTAAAAATACAGTAAAATACAGTAAAATTCACTAAATACAAATAGAAATATAGTGAAAACAACCTTCACTTAATACAAAATAGTAAATACAATAAATACAAACATTGACTAATGAATGCAATAGTGAAAAAAATATATTGAAATACATTAAATATAACAATTAAATACAACAGTTATATACGATTAAAAATCATTCTAATTAATTGTGTTGATAATGACGCGTGTTAGAATTAATTTTGTTGAGCTATATTAGGAGTGTATCACGCTAATTGATCATATTTTCTTTATTGGATAACTGGATAGACCTATTTTTAATGTGATTGTCGTTACTGTATTCATCAATACATAGCGCAAATACATATGAATATAACCACACACAGTTCTTTGCTACTGTATTCATGAATCAGTAGTGCGAATATAGCAAATACACTACTGTAATAACTGAATAGTAGCTATAAGAAGTAATTATGTATATTGTAGCTATAGGAAGTTAATAGCCACTAAACAATAGTGGTTTCTTGTGATGGCCCAAAAAGGTCATCTTAAGAGTTAGAACCCAATTATGCTCTTTTAAGCTTTAAACATCTCATTTATCCCTTCTCGATTTACGTGCACATTTCAGAAGTATTTTTGGAATGCTCTTATGTTAAAAGTTAATAAAAATAAGATTTTTGCCTAAAAACTTTATTTGAGTAGACTTCGGTCAACATTTTGAGCAAACGGACCTGGATTCGTGTTTTGACGGCCCTGGTGTGTCCGTATCCTGATTTGAGACTTGGGCGCATGCACGGAGTCGAATTCGAAAGTCCCTAGTCCGAGATATCAGATTTTGTCAAAATTTGAAAGTTAAAGGCTTAAAGAAATAGAAATATTTGACCAAGGTTTGACTTTTTGAATATCAGGTCTGTATTTTAGTTCCAGAACCCGATATAGGTCCAATACCATATTTATAACTTGTCTATAAAATTTGGTGAGAAACGGAGTTGGTTTGACGTGATTCGTATGTCCGGTTGTAAAAATAGAAGTTTCGATATTTTTTTGAAAATTTCCTTTGATTTAGTGTTCAATTCGTAGTTCTAGATTTTATTTTGATAATTTGATCGTGCGAGCAAGTTCGTAAGATTTTTGAATTGTGTGCACTTTTCAGTTAGTGCCCCGAGGGCTCGAGTGAATTTTGGATTTGCCACAGAGTGAAATTGTACTTAGAACATTTGCTGGTATCTGCAATTCATGGGAACTGGCCTCTGTATCTCCCGTTTGCGAGATCAAAGTTTGCATTTGCGAACATGTCAGTCTCGCTTTTGCGAACTACTCATCGCAAATGCGAAGATTTGCTGGGCCACCTTAAGTTCACATTTGCGATATATTCTTCGCATTTGCGATGGGGACTGGAGAGGCATTCTTTGCATTTTCGATCACTGGGTCACATTTGCGATCATCCAGTTCGCATTTGCGAAATCTTCTTTGCAATTGCGAGGAAAAGAGAAATATGGGAGTCTTCGCAAATGCAATGGATTTGTCACATTTACGGGCTTCGCATATGCGAAGCCTAGGTCGCAAATATGATATCTGCAGCTGAACAAAATATGACTTAGACGGAATTTTTGGTTCATTCTTCAAATTTTCAAAACCTAAAACTAAGAGGCGATTTTTTCAAATCTCCTTCTTCCCCAAATCATTGGCAAGTTATTCTAACCTAGTTCCTTTCAATTTTTTTACTACTTTTACTAACATTTCAACCTAAAATGTAGAGTTTTCATAGTAGAATTGGGGGGTTTTTAAGTAGAAATTAGGAATTTAGACCTCAAATTGAGGCCGAATTCCAAAATAAATTATATAATCGGGCTCGGGGTGAATGGGTGATCGATTTTTGGTCCGAATTTTAGGTTTGGGGCAAGCGGTCCCGGATGTTGACTTTTGTTGACCTTTTCAATAATGACCTAAATTGAATTATCTACAATCATGGGTAGTTCCTAAGGCTTAATTTTAATCGTTTGATTGATAAATTGCTAGATTCTATTGGATTGGAGACTTGTTCAATCCACCACTCCTTAGAATTTTCCACCAGGTTGCATTTAGAAAACATAGCACACAAGTCATCAACATCTTTATGCTTTTCAATCATGTTTTCTTGACCCTTCATCTTGTCTTTCTTCGGAGCACGACACTCCGCAGATTTATGACCAGCTTTTTCAGAGTTGTAGCAATTTCCACTGAATCACTTCTTGCTTGGGTTGCTCTTCGGTCCAGAAGCATGTTTCATGTTTCTCTTATTTTGAGAAGTATCTTCAACAATGTTTGCTCCCATTATTGTCGAGTTTCCACGGCCTCTCTTTTCAGCAACTTTGTTGTCCTCTTCGATTCTCAACCGAACAATGAGATCTTCAAGGGACATCTTCTTGCGTTTGTGTTTCAAGTAGTTTTTGAAGTCCTTCCACAAAGTAGGCAACTTCTCAATCGTTGCTGCTACTTGGAATGCTTCGTTGATGACAAGACATTCAATGAAAATTCTGTTAGTACAAAATACTAAGATTTCTACTTTCAACATTAGTATTAATTTGATTTATACCTTCAGCAAGGAGATCGTAAATAATCACTTATAATTCTTGTACTTGGGTAATAACAGACTTCCTATCTACCATTTTGTAGTCCAAAAACTTGGAGGCAATGAATTTCTTCAACCCGATAACTTTAGTTTAGTATTTCTTTTTAAGCGCAGTCCATAACTCTTTTCACGTCTTCATGCCACTGTAGATATTATACAAATCGTCCTCCAGTCCGTTAAGAATATAATTCTTACACAGAAAATCAGAACGCTTCCACGCCTCAATCACGAGAAAGCATTCATTAACTAGAGTTTCTTTAGGAAGAACAGGAATATCTTCCTTGATGAACTTCTGCAAACTTAAAGTAGTCAAGTAGAAGAACATCTTCTGCTGCCACCGCTTGAAATCTAACCCGAATTTTTTTTCGGATTTCTTCGCCAGTGCCAACGCCGATGTTCAGCTTGTTGATGCATTGACAGTCACCATTGGAATAACCTGGTTCCCGTTATAATTAGTTATTTCTGTAAAAGAATGACACAACCAAACGTTAAAATTATGTAGATTTTAATCTACAACGGAGTAAAAAATCACAAAGGTTTTATACTCCAAAACAGTAAGTATAACACAAATACAGAATACAAAAATTAAATTTCTTAAGCTTGGTAGTATATTGTATTTGTAAAATAATTTTGAAAAAAATAAAATAACACAAACAAAAATATATAAATAAAGCAAAAGTTAATTCGAGCTCACTAAATTCATAGTGTTTCCTTAAGAAATTTAATCTCCTCCAAGTGCCCAAGGTTATGGATTATTTTCTCCTATGATAAAATAAATTATACAATGGTGTAGTGGTACGTCAAACACCAGTATTTTAGTGAACACAAAGTTCGGTAGCAAATCATACTTACTGTTTCTTTCTTTGAAGTTAAAACAATGCAGAAGGAGGAGGAGAAGCTCAGAAAATCGTATAAAATTTCTGAGAGAATGGACTTGTATTTATAGCCAAGGTTAGGCTGAAATCTGAAGTGGTTCAACTCTTCACAATTGATGTTTATGCAAAACGGCCACAACATAAATGGCTATTTATTCAACAATGAAGAAGAAAAATTGAAGAGGGAAGTTTAATTTTTATTTACACAAATTAAAAACTGAAAACTAAAAACGGTTGGATTTTAATATTAATATTATGTTATTAAAACAAATATTAATAACAATTCTATTAATATTTACTATTAACAAATAAATTTTGTCCAAAAAATTGATCAATCAATCATTTGACCAAATTCGAATCCGAAGTCGTAGCTGAGCCGAGTGAGTGACGATGACGACTACGCGAGGCTTGCCTTTTTCTCAACTCTTTAAGAGCTAGAAAAAGAGCAATTGCTTATATACTCATCAAAAACCTCTTCCTCTTCCAATATGTGACAATTCTGAGAGAAATTTAGAAAATCGTATAGAAATTCTCAGAGAATGGACTAGTACTTATAGCCAGTATTGAGCTGAAATCTGAAGAGGTGCGACTCTTCAAAATGACTATTTATGCAAAATGGCCACAGCTTAAATGGCATAACATAAATGGCTATTTACTCAACGATAAAGAGGGAAGTTTAATTTTCAGCTACACAACTGAAAACTGAAAATGGGTGGATTTTAATATTAATTTTCTTTTATTAAAATAAATATCTAATAATAATTCTGTTATTATTTATTATTAATAATTAAATTTGGTCCAAAAAATTAATCAATCAATTGATCGAAGTCGAAGCCGAGCAAGCGACAAAATGAAGGTGTAAGGCTTGCCTTCCTCTCAACTCTTTAAGAGTTAGAAGAAGAACAATTGCTTATATACTCATCAAAAACCTCTTCCTCTTCCAATATGGGGCAATGTTCCTTTGTCGGAGGGAGGGGAGACTTAAAATTTCACTTAAAATTTTTATTTCCATCCATTTCCCATTCACCCCCTCCTTTTAAATGCTTAAAACCCAGCAATAACTAATTGCATTTGAATAAATTGTGTACATTATACCCTTTTGGCGTGGCCCTCCCCAAATCACGCGTGAACACATGATACTTTGTCCGTCGGGCTGTCTTGCCGTCTTCATTATGTTTAATGCATTGTTAACTTAATGTAATTATCAAAACATATAAACGACTACCTAAGTCCTAAACACGTAAAAGATTGTAAACATATCAATGACACACCATTAGCATCATAAATTATTACTTCATAGAATTTCCTAGCTAGTAAATAGATATTTGAATCTCTTGAAAAGCACAAACTCATATCCAGGGGCTAGAGCTTCAGTCTAGTGGTAAAACTATAGCATGTGATACGAGGATTAAGCGCATGTAACAGATTGGTATTCTATTATAGACAAAAATTTACTCTTTCCGGTTCAAAATAAGTGATTTTTTGGATGTATTCACACATATTAAGAAAGTCACTTTTTAGTATTAATTAACAATAGAATTGACCATTTTAACCTTACCATCTCACATAAACACTCCTAACACATATTCCAACACTATTTACTCCAAGGACAATGTAGGAAAAATATCATTAAGTCATAATTCTTAATCCGAAAAAATCACTTATTTTGGACCACAAAAAAAGGTCAAAAAATCACTTATTTTGAAGCGGAGGGAGTAATATTTAAGTGGAGAAGTGTCAAAGCGCAATCATGTTATCCATTGAGTTTTCCCCGAGGACTTCTCGATAAAAATTTTGTTCTAAGTTGTCTTTATTTTTTTATGTCTCATCTGGTGTTCAATACTCATTTTAATACTTTAATAACTCCGTTTGAATGAACTAAGGATTCACATACCATTATTTATATCATGATTTTATTGGTATTCGATATTCGAAAATTTCAAATATTACAATTTTATCCAATATAAAATTATCTTTTGGAAGGAATAATATTTTTAAAAAATTTTGAAGTCGATCTAACATTTTGGGAATATTTTCATCGATAACATTTAGCGTTTTGATATTCATACCGAGCATACTCGATTGATTTAATTGTTTAAACAATTAACCGTAAGATGATTAAATATTGTTTCGGAACCTAAAATTATGTATGTAAATACGAGTGTCATACCAAATATTCCAACTCGACAGTTTTCTTGCTTTTTATGTTTCAACATATGGTTTACATGTGAATATGAGCAACGTTGGCTATAGTTGTAAATACTTCAGGTGTAGTTGTTTTTGCCTTTTCTTTAAAAAAATTGTATCCTTCTTCCTTTTACATCCGCATGTACATGAACCACTTGTCTTATTCAAAATTATGACTGCTTTCATCTGTAAATTTGGCAAAAGAATTAATTATATAAATATAATTGTATAACGAAATATAACACATAAAAAAATATTTAAACTGATTAGATTACATGATACATAATTAAATTCGCTCGGTAAATTCAAGATGAAGACAATCAACCTGTTAGTGTGGAGCTATGTAGAGCCAACGAGTAAAATTACATTGTGAAAATAAGTAAAAGAGAATTTTTTCGGTTATATATAAGTTGTTGAATTCCTACTATATACTTTTTATTATGCTAAAAATAGAAAAAAATCCTAAATTTTATAGTATACTAGTCCGAGCATGGTTGCAAAGAAGAGAGCAGCACCATTAATTGTGGGAGCTGTTGCGCTACTCGCGGCTTGTGCAGGAGGAGGTGGAGATGAAGGTGAAGGAGCGTCCGTCGTGTTGGCATTAGACGTGGAGTTGGAGGTAGAACCGCCGTCATCCTTGGCGATATCAGCTACAGGAGGTAGTGGTGGAGTGACAAAGTTCTTAGTCTCAAAGTGAACGAGCGGAGGCGGCTTGTACTCTGCTACTTCTTTTGGATCAAGCATAACTGCTATCACATCCCCTGGATTTAAGTCTTGTATCTTATACACGTCCGGATTACCAGTGCACAAGTTTCCTGTTGCAACCAACATATAAAATGAATCAATTGTGTTATAAGGTATCCGACCTGGTGCATAAAGTATCCCGCATTCACACAGGGTCCAGGAAAGGACCACACCTCTAAGGGTGTGATGTAGACAGTCCACCATAATGCATGCAATTAGATCTAAGCATTAATAACTTACTCGATTTAGTGCACAAGTTTCATGTTATAACCAACATATATATATATATATATATATATATATATATATATATATATATATATATATATATATATATATATATATAATGACAAAAAAAAGGGAGCACGGTGCACTAAACTCTCGCTATGTGCAGGGTCCGAGAAAGAGCCGATCGCAAGGGTTTATTGTACGCAATCTTACTCTGCATTTGTGCAAGAGGCTGTTTCCAAGGCTCGAACCTGTGACCTCCTGGTCACAGGTTCGACAACTTTACCAGTTGCGCCAAGGCTCCGCTCCACAATTGTGTAATAGGTACCCATCCTGATTTATTTTTGTATTAAAGGGCAGGCCGGGTGCACAAAGCATCCCGCATGCACGCAAGGTTCAAGGAAAGACCGCACTCCTAGGGGTATGATGTAGACAGTCTATCCTAATGCAGATAATTAGATAATTTAATCAGCTGTCTGAGATTCATTACTTACTGCTGTATGCACTTGCAGTGCTTGGATACTGAGTGACAATTCCATCCGCGCCATAGTTAATAAGGTTATGAATCAGAAGATAAGGATCAGAGCCAAAATCCATGAAAATATCTTGGAATTCATTTAGAACATTTGCAGCGTAGACGCTGACATTAGCCCAATGCAAACAGTCAATAAGGTTGGTGAGGTTAAAAGTGAGACCCTCCTGGCGAAATTCTGAATATATTGAATTCTTGTGTAAAAGTACTGCGTCCGCGTACTTCTTGACTTCCAATGCTGTCTCGTTCGTTACAAATCCCACTTGTTCCTTAATGTGAAGTACTCTTTGGTAAGTCGGGATAGCTTTGAATTTGTCCAGCACTGAACTTTCACTTGACATGATCAGAACTTTCTGAGTCGAGTTCTTATCAAGTGTTGCATTGCTCAAAGCAGTTGTGACGGTGCCAATAATGTCAAGACCTTTGTTTGATGCAAGATATGCAGCATTCTTAAAGACAAACAAAATTCTCGTTATTAATATCTCTCAAATTATTGATATATGTGTAGACAAACACATGATCAAAATACTATACAGAGTAGAAAACAAACTTACTTCAATGTTGATCAGAACGCCAGGAACTGCTTTCGCCTTAGCAAATTCCAAGAAATCTGAGAGTGTTACAAACTTGCCCACATTTTTGCGCGCTGGATCCCTTGCCAATTCTCCATTAAATCCACCGGACATTTGAGCTGCAGAAGATCATATATACATACATACATATATTTCAGAAACTGAAATCAAGCTAAAATTAAAAGGGCAGCCCGGCGAACAAGGTATCCTGCGTTCATGCAGGGTCCTGGAAAGGGTCACACTTCAGGGGGTGTGATAAACATTAGTGGCTGCTTCCACGACTCGAACACGTGACCTATAGGTCACACAGGGACAACTTTAATGTTGCTCCCATACTCCCCTTCAAGCTAGAATTAGTACTATTTGAAAAATTATAGTGTTGAGAGAGGTTGGCTGGTCGCGCTTACGTTTTAATGACTGAATTTCCTCCCACGTAAGGTCGAAAGAGAAAATTCCCATGGCGGATTGAATGGGATCGACCTTAGCTGCTCGACTCATGAAAGGTCCCGCTGCTGTAGTGGATGGCATGAGATCAATTGAAGGCAAACAAAGTGCGACTCCATCTTTTGTCATTTGAACAGAACAATCGATTATGTCAACACCATCATCTACTGCTTTCTGATAGGCAAGATCTGTGGCTCCTGGATAATCTCCATTTGCTCCATTTGAAGAAATGATCAGAGCTGCCAATTTAAAATGCACAAAAAAATTGAGATGCCAATTTGAAATGATCAGAGTTGCGATAAAAAAAATTAGAAAAAAGAAACTCATTTGACTCTCAAAATCCGAACTGCATCACATAAATTGGGATAAAGGGAGTAGTTTCTTCAAGTAGGAAATTGAACAGAGAGATTCATTTTCCTTACTAGGGACTTTTCTGGAAGCATTCCGAGTTCCTGCCAAGCAAGCTGCAGTCCAGAAAGGGCAACTGTGAGCTACATGAATTGAATGTAATAGACTTATATTTCCTCTTAAATCCTAAGAACAATATTCTCACCAATCGCCATCGATGCAGACATAGTAAAGTCTGTGATCACACCGTCAACAGCAAACAACGAGTTGTCAACGAATTGCAGATACTCTCTTTGTGGATCATAGGTATAATTGTAAGGCAAATAGTTGTCATTTGCGAATCCATATGAGAAAACTTCAAGGCCTAGTTTATGAGCATCAGCGACTAGATTAGTGCTGGGCTCTAAATAGCGAGCTTTACTGACGGGCCATATGTATTCTCTAGGCACAATGATCCCCGCAGCAAAAGTCTTGATCATAGAGAGCTTTGTTAATAGTATAGCATATGTTTCATTTGTTGTTGGTTCAACTGCATTTGTATCAGCAGGAAACTTGAACATCAACTTTGTTCTTAAACCGCGCACGACTGCTCCCATGCTCTTCAAGAAACCGATCTCTGGAGATGATATGTAAGAGATATCCTTCTTTATCTCCAAAAGTTGTTTAATATGATCCAATAAACTCAACTTGTGTTGGCTGTAGAATGTTGGGTACTAAACAATTCGATGAGAAAAAATTAAGTTATTTTATTGATAATATGAATTTACATTGTATCAAATATTTCAACGATGAACGAAAGAAGGCGAGTAATCAAACCTCAGCATTGAACCACACTAGAGACTTCATGTTATCTTCTAAAAATAAGTCTGTTGGAGTTGGTGGTGAAAAATCAAATAAATCTGTTCTGCTGAATATTGATTGTGTCACTGGAGATCAATAAGCCAACAATAAGAACAAAATCAGCTACAAATATGCAGAGTCTAATAATGCAAAAGTCATAATCACTAACTTTTACTTAGAATCTTATTTCAGGGCTGTTGGATGAATTAGAAAAAAACAACATGACTTTTTATTTGCCCGGCTAAATTCAAGTGAATGTACGGTCAGACCTCTCTATAATAATCATCCTTTATAACAACTTTCATATAAAGGCTAAGTTTTCTCGGATTTTCATGTTATGTTAAATACTTATATTATATATCTGTACAACAACATTTCGTTATAGCAGCCAAAAAATTTCCGGACTAACAATGCCATTATAGACAGGTTTGACCAGAGGTGAATTCTTGAAGGTGGCGGGGGCACATGAGCGGACTGCTGCCCTGTCGGACTTTTGACCTTAAGAGTTCCAGACAAAATATATAATCGTTTTCAACATATATGCACAGATATATCTGCTTCTGGGTTAACGGGGTCCTGTGGCCCCTCTTATCTGTAGATATGTCCGCCTCTGGGTTTGAATGTATCACTATATATTGAAATAATTGTATGGCCATTTAATTTAGGTAACAAACAAGACCACAACATACCTTGCAATTTACTATAAAGCTCATCAGCTATAAAATCCAATGCAAACCATCCTTGAATTTCTTTGCCATTAACAATGTAAGTTTTTCGACGATTCGGAAAAGCATCAGCTGCATTTGTTGTATTCTGAATGTTTAACTGTGACAAACAAAAGCCCTGTCCGTCGCGACTCATATGGAGATCACATAACAAGACAGTACCGCGCTTTCCTAATGCATTTGCTTGAGAAAATGCAGTATCTGTTTGCGCGGGAAGAAGTCCCGAATATCCCCCATTCGCGACGACTACTGGCTCATCACCTGCAGAGACAGATTCAGGATTTTAATTCTATAGGTTCACGACTCGGGTTCCCAACAATAAAATAAGAATAGTAGTTTATTTACCATGTAATGTTAACCATGTTCTCTTAGGAAGGGGAGGAGGAATAGGCTTTCCACCTTTTGGTTGAGCTAAAGTGCAATGGATTAGCAAGGAAACTAATAAGATATGTCGAATCATTTTCTTCAAATCCTGTTTCCACCCAAAATATCAATTTTTAACCAAATTTGAACCAATAAGCATCATCTTTAATTAGAACAAAAACACACACATAGACATACACCAAAAAAAAACTTCTTACTATATGCTAAATTTATATGTTCACTATCCATCTCAAAATTATATTTAAAAAAGGGCAGCCGAGTACATAAAGCGTCTCGTGTTCATAAAGGGTACGGTTAAAAGTCGCACCCTAAGGAGGTGTGACATTGATGCAAACATCAGTGGCTGATTCTACGACTCGAACTCATGACCTATATGTCACACAAAGACAATGGTTCGTCCGGAAAATGACCACACTCCAAGGAACTGCAAAATAGGTAGACTACCCTTATATAAGGGTCAATAGTTGATTCTACAGTTTGGACCGTGACCTATAGGTCACAGAGACAATGGTTCGTCCGAGGAAGCGCCACACCCCAAGGAGGTGTGATATAGGCAACCTACCCTTAGGCAAGCATCCAAAATTGATTCCACGGCTCGACCTCGCAACCTATAGGTCACGTATAAACAACTTAACCTTGCTCCGATGCTCCCCTTCCTCGAAATAATATAAAACAGAAAATATTCATCATAAATGTAAATTTGAAAAGATATACATGCAATGACATGCATAAATTACATATATGTAAATGTGAAAAGATGTACATGCAATGACATATATATATATATATATCATCAAGAATTAAGAAGAAAGGAAAAAATCTAATAATACTCACTTGAATCTTGAGATCAGAAAAAGGAAGGAAGAAAGAAGTATTCCCCCTTGAGTTTCAGAAGGAAAATAAATAAATAAATAAATATAAAAAGAAAAAAAAAGGGAAAAGAAAATATGAGGTAAGAAACTCTCAAGGGAATGGAGAAATGCAAGAAATGAGAGATGGAGAGTTTGAAAGAAAATAGAGAGAATATTAGAGGGTTTTAATTAATTTTTTTCTCTCGCAAATCTCGGATTAATATCTGGTTCTTATTATTTTATTTTTTCTCTTCAATTTCTTTTACTATTTTTGTTCCTTTCTTTTAGCTTTTCGGTTGAGTTTATTTACCTAATTTGTTTTCTTTTCATATCTCCATACATTTGTTTGCACCTAAAAAATTACTCTCATTTGTTTGCACCTAAATAATTACTCTCATTTGTTTGCACCTAAGCGTTTTGTGGAATTAACTAAGTAATTAATATTAATTAATTAATTAGTTAGTGCAGACCTTTAAAATGAATATAGTCTATTGGCAGAATCACTCCCAGAATAAAATTGCAATATGAAAATCTAAAAGCTGTTGTTTATAACGTCTATAAACTTAATTATAATTAATGTGTAGCGTTAATTTGTTGATAACTAACCGATACGAACAGCAGAATTTAATATGGAAGCGTTATGACTTACTTCTCGAAATAAATTGAAAGGAATTTATCAATTCCAACCCCCACTTTCAATTAAGAGGTTGTGAGTTCGAGTCACCCAAGAGCAAGGTGGAAAGTTCTTGGAGAAAAGGATGACTGCGGTCAATTTGGAAACAACCTCTCTATTCCAAGATAGGGGTAAGGTCTGCGTACATACTATCATCCCCAGATTTCACTAAGTGGGATTATACTGGGTTGTTATTGTTATTGTTGTTGAAAATTTATCAATTCATCACATTTTATTCTTGCACTATTAACTATACCAAATATACATGAGGGCATCTTACAGCTTGTTTGGACGGTCATTTCTCATTGTATCATTATCTCAAAACAATATTTGTTTTAATTATTTTATTAAAATTGGTTGTATTATATAGTTAAATCCATTGTTTCGGAACAATAAAATGTCCTCTTTTTTAAAACAACTAATATTGTGTGGTGGGATTGTTTCCTATTTTTCTTTCCAATTATTACTTATTACTCCATAATTTTATGCCCTCACTTATTACTCTATAATTTTATTTTATTTACCTTTTTTTTTTCTATTTTAACTCCAAATCTCCAACATATAACCTACTTTGTTTTTTTTTTCAAAACTTCTGCCATCAACGTTGTTTTGCCACCTTCTATTTTATTTGTTCTCCTAATTTTCTTTTAATTCAATTTTAATTAGTTATGCTCCTTTGTTTTTGCCTTTTTCTGTCTAGCTCCTTTGTTCTGCTTTCTTAAGGTATTTTTCTTTCTCTTGTTTTGTTTTCTTAAATTATTTTTATGCATAATTTTTGATAAATTTCATATTTAAACAGTTGAGAGTATTTTAGTAAACTTATCAGTTACAGTACAGTATGATACAATCAAACCAAACAGCAAAATATTATTTAACAATCACAAATAATACAATTTATCCAAACATTGTATTCATAAAACAATACGATATTATATGATACAATACAATATAGTATAGTACAGTATAAAACGATGGGGAACAATAATCCAAACAGAGTATTAGCTAAGTGAAAACTTCGTCATGTGCTTGCTTATATTATATTTTTTTTTTCTCTATAAAAATAGTTCAAACGAGTTGTATTAATCATCTTACACCTCTATTATTTTTTTTAGGGAAAAATCCATCCCATATAAACTACCCACCTTGTATTATCCCACCTCCCCTCAAATGATTGATGCGGAGGTTAGACCTCATTGGACAAAGAGTGATAGTGTACGGCCAAAATCGGAAAGTTCGACTTTGGAACTATTGTGGCACTTCACGCCCGACCTCGAAGAGCTCAAAGCAGAATTTGAAGTGTGACCCCGAGGTGTGTCCCTCGAGGGAGCGTATCGAAGTTCGATCTCGGAGTGGCGCAAATCGATGATCGTCATGGAGAGGCGGGAAAACCCCCGAGGACACGTGGTTGGAGATGATCATGTCTGCAAGAATAGACAAATTCAACCATTATACGACTGTGCCAATATCATTTCCTCGTCATTATTAGATATGTACTGTGTTGGGATTTCCCATTCTATATAAATGGGACCCTTGTCATTTTTTAAAGGACACGACACATTGAATACAAGACAATTTTCTCTGCTCTCTTTGCTTAAACAAATTATTTCACATATTTATTGCTTATTCTTTCGTTGTTCATTCATAGTTGTTTATTTATTGTCCATTATTAAACACAAAAAGGCTATCTTTAAAACCTTAATTATTATTGTTTCTTCATCAATAGTTCATTGCACTTTGCCCTTACTACCTCGAAGTCCATGTTCCAGCAGCTCAAGGCTCAGTTTTGCGGTAGCTTTGGTTTGCATTTCTTATTCTCTTTATTTACATTTAGCATCTATTTCCTAACAACTAGTATTAAAATAAATCGTATATTTTTAGAATCACAAAATTAAATATAATTGTGAATACCATTTTCAATGTAAACAATTTAGCGTCCACCGTGGGGCCAAAAATAATAGTGATTATTTTGGTGCTAGTTTTCTAAAAACACAAGTTGTTCTCCACACCTTTTCTTGTCCAAGAACCTTTGGTTTTAGGTCAAAATGTCTAACTAAATAAATGCGCGTGAAAACGACGGTATTGGCCTTTATGGAGAGAACGATGCAGATGCCGGTGTACCACCGCAAAACCTAGGGGTTGCACCAGCAGATGCCGGCGTACAACCATAAAACCCAGGGGCGGTACTAGCATGAATACCCATCGACGTGAGATCACACAACGTTGTGCATGTTGATGTAAGCTCTCACACCGACGGAAGAGTGCGCAAGGAGGAAAGAGACGTTAGCCTTCAAGTAATCTTTGAGATGTTGTAAGCCCAACAAGTGGCTATTGCTCAGCTACAAAGTCAACAAAAAACTCCAAGCACAGTAGCATCGAAAATGGCTTCTCGAGTCGAGCAGACACTTCAGAGGTCGAGCTACAACGGGTTAGCAGTACACGCTGCTATTACGAAGATGCTCGTTGACCTCACCAAAAGGATCGAATCAGGAGAAAAGAAGATATATGCTCATGCTAAAAAGGTGGAGACTTATAAATCGAGGGTCGATCAGATCCCGAGCGCACCTCCGATTCTGAAGGGCGTAGATTCAAAGAAGTTCATATAGAAACCGTTCCCGCCAAGTGCGGCTCCGAAGCCCATCCTGAAGAAATTCAGAATGCCCGACGTCACGAAGTATAACGGGACCACGGACCCCAATGAGCACATTACTGATTACACTTGTGTTATAATAGGAAATACTTAAAAGATGACGAAATTGAGTCTGTCTTGTTGAAAAAAATTGGAGAAACGCTGTAAAAGGGGGCTATGATGTGGTATCATAACCTACCCCCAAATTTAATAGATTCATTTTCCATGATGGCAGACTCTTTTGTAAGGGCACACGCTGGTGCCATCAAGGTCGCCACCAGGAAGTTCGATGTTTTCAAAGTCAAACAGAGAGAAAACAAGATGCTAAGGGAATTTGTATCCCGCTTCCAAATGGAGCGAATGGAATTACCACCAGTATTCGATGACTGGGCAGTGCATGCCTTCACTCGGGGCTTGAACGAAGTAATTTGAGTAGCTTCGAAGTAGCTAAAACAAATTAGACCGAGCATCCCGCTGTGACCTAGCCCGATGTGCACAACGGGTATCAAACGAATATCAGGGTCGAAGACGACCAATTAGAAGCCCCTTCGGGCTAAGTATATCCTAGCAGGCTCTTAACAAAGGAACAAAGGTTTACAGAAAGGGAGACAATAAAAAGCAAGGAAAGGTATCAGCTGTATGAAGAAGATCAAAGAAACGCCCTGAAGCGTAATGTACCTCGAGGCGATCGAAGGGCAGATCGATGGAAAAATTCCCAGGGACTCATGAATAAAGCCGTGTTCGACCGGCACACTGGGCCGATAAAGGCACCTCGGCTATCCGAATACAACTTCAACATCGATGTCTCGGACATCGTATTGGCCATAGGTAAAATCAAAGATACCAGGTGGCCGAAGCCCATACTGTTAGACCCTTCACAGAGTAACCCCAACTTGGTATAAAAATATCACGGCTCTTACGGGAATAAGATCAAGGACTGCAGACAGCTCCCGACTGATCAGTGAATTACACTTCGAGAGTTCCTCGGTGACCGAGCTAAAAACCAATTTTGAGAAAGAGAGGTGAATAGGAAAAACAAATCGGAAGAATCACAACACGCCATCCACATGATCAATGGAGGGGTCAGCAGCCCACGAGGACCCGTTGTCCAGCGAACGAAAAATCCATCACCAGAGAAAAGCAAACTCGGAGTTACATACCAGATGATGCTCCCACATTCAGCGATGAGGACATCGAGACCTTGTCTCAGCCTCATAATGACGCACTGGTAATTTCTTTTCTTTTGAATAAATTTCTAATTAAACGTGTGCTCATGGATCCAGGTAGCTCGGCAAACATAATCATGTCGAGGGTGGTAGAGTAGCTCGGACTGCTCGACCAGGTCGTACCCGCTTCTCGAGTCCTCAATGGATTCAACATAGCAAGTGAGATAATGAAAGGAGAGATCATCCTCCCAGTCAATGTAGCCGGTACAATCCAAGGTACCAAGTTTCATGTCATCGAAGGTGACATGAGATACAATGCCTTACTTGGAAGGTCGTGCATACACAGTATGAGGGAAGTTACATCAACTTTCCCGGCCAAGGATGGAGTAAAATTAGTGTACGGGAGCAGCATGGAGCAAGAGAAATGTTTGCAGTGCACGATATGACACCAGTATTGACGGCCCTACATTGAAAGGAGACAAGCAAACAGCCAAGTAGCAATCGCAACCGACATTCTTGGCTACATCTGAATAAGGGAATAAATGATTGTACAGTGTCCTCGGAGCAAGCAATTAAAACATATCGGGACTTGAATGCTATCATTGCTAAGGTACAACCCTCTGCTTTTTCATTTACGTTCTATAATAACTTATTGCATGTATTCAATTGAAAGGAATCAAATCACCCTCCATCTCAAAGACCTTGAGTTTTAAAGCATGTGTTGTGCTCTTTTTACCTTAGACCTAGTTTTATCCTGAACGGATTTTACCGGCGAGGTTTTTAACGAGGCAACATCCACGTGCTACCTAAGGAGAACTCGTTAAGTGTTCAAGGCTTCTTTCCAATAAACCTGAAAGACTGGGCACATCACCCCAGGAGGTCACCTCGGAAAAAATTGAACTATGCCTAGAAAGACCTCGATAGGAGCATGTTGTATTAGGCCAAACAGTCAAATTAACCATGTCCATGTAGAATAATCGAGCCTCCAAGAGCAAAAAAACATGTACACATATAACAAGTAGTTGAGAAAGCCCCATTTGCTTATCATAAAAATTTGTGCCTCAAAGAAGTTCACCGCTTCCTCATAAGATCGCTCAAGGGCAAGAACTCTTGAACACTCGGGGACTGTTAACGACAGTGAGCTCATTGAGCCATCGAATACTTGAACTCGTAAGACCTCAATAAGGCAATTTCAAGGTCTTAAGCCCTCAGTGAGGCAACATCAAATTTGTAAGACCTCAACAAGGCGTGCTCAAATTTATAAGACCTTAAAAAGTCATAACCCTAATATTAAGGCCAAGGCTATATATTCGCTTGTAAGACCCCTAAAAAGGCATACCCTCAATATAGATGCCAAGGTCACCGCATACGTGGATTAAGTGCTACATCCAAACATAAAGACTACGATCAAACTAAAAGGGTACGGTCGAATTAACGCGACTCGGAGACGTCTGGCTACCACCATACAACTAAAGGCCTCTAAATACGTTGAAAATACTTTAAAAAGAACCGGTTAATCATGTTGCCCTATGCACAAGAAATGGAGCTTCGACAAATATCAGCTCTGAACAATCAAAAAGGCTTCAAAAATAATTAGCCTTTGATGAAAAGGTTTCGAAAATTCAGCCTTCGAGCGAACCCCCCGAGGTACTCAACTATCGTCACTCATCGACTCATAATTGTGGTTCTCGTTTGAGCCGTCGAAGAGTCGGACGAACACAAAACATGCCAGGGCATAATGAAAATTTCAAAAGTCTTTAGACAAAATGAGGAAAAACTATAAGCCATATTAGAGGTCGCATCGACCCAGTCTGAAAAGATCCTAAGGGCCAATGCGTAAGAGCCTAAGGGCCAGCCTAAAGAGCCTAAGGGCCAATATGTAGAAAACCTAAGACACAGTGAGCCTGAGTTAAAACTTGGTTTGAGGATCGAGCCCTAACAGTCAACCATTATCAATTGTTCATCGAACACAACCTAAGAGTTCTTATCTAAAATTCCAATATATCAGGCTAATTGCCGGCAGGCATCAAAACTCAAAACATAAACAAAGACACAAGCAATTGGGAATTTATATAAAGGGAAACCGAAAGGGTTCCCTTTTTATTATAAATAATGGTACAAAGGTACATTTATAACACTCCTAATGGGAGCCCAATACAAAGAACACGAAAGGAAAACCTAGTCTACCCTCGGGAACTTAGCCTTTCCCCCCGGGGACTATGTCTCAATCGGCTCCCTCGGGACCAGATCCCCCACCAACCTCTTCCTCATTATCTTTATCATAAAAATGAGGAGTTTGGAATCAAACTCGTGTGCCTTAGCCTGCCCTATCTCCTCCAAGGGATCAAAGCACCTAACATGAATCTCCTCGAGAGTTTCCCTCCAGGATGTGCATCAGACATGTTCATTGCTCCTCCTCTATCGATCAAAAGCCCCCCTCAACTTCGAATGATCTTCAACATCTTTCAAATATATGGCCACCTTCTTATCGGCCTTTGCTCGAACCTTTTCGGCTTCGACTCAAGAGTCCACAATCTCGATCTTCTTCTTCAAAAGATTTGTTTCAAGCTTGAAATTCTGTTGGTCTGGACCAAGTTGCTTTCTCGAGCATTATGAAGTTTTATCTTGAGGGCGGAGGCCTTAGCCAAAGTGTTCCTTTTTGACAAAACATAAGCATCTACCTGTGCTTTCAATTCATTGCATTCAGAATTAACCTGGTTGGCTTCGCCCTAAAGGTGTTCCAGCGTCTCTGTCATTCCTTACAACTGAGATACTAAAACATTAGTTTCCAAAGATGGGATAAGAAGCATGTATCCCTCCAAAATAAGGGTTACATATATCTCGAGGTTGCCTTCATAATCGTAACATCGTGTCAACTTCTGATCGAAGATATATGAGCTCTCTTGCCTTCTTGTCACAAAAAAAACATGTGATGTTTCTCCCCATTCAAGGATTACACAACATAGCCTCACAGCGAAGCAGCTCAGACTTGAGCTTATCAAATGCCTAGGAGAAAGAAGGTTTTATTAAAAAGAAGAAATCACGAAGTTGGAAAAGCACTAATAACCTCAAAATGCACCAAAGAGTAGAGTCGTTGAGCTTCCTCGAAGGTCGATTTCGCATCTACTAACTCAGTCTCATTGGCCTCGGTAGAGTAACCTGAGGCACCCTATTTGGACAGGGATACAACAAAGTTCATTTCCCTTGGAGTATTTCCCGCCATCCGAGTACCAACTTCTAAATCATGTAATGGGGGACTTTTCCCCTGCTCCCTTGTGGAATCTTTCCCTCGAGATTAGGAGCCTCGAGCCCAGCTAGATCAACAATAATGGTTGGCCTCCTAGTTCAATCCACCAACGTAGAATCGTCCCCTCCAGGTGGATTGATGTCCACAAAACTACCGATAAATATAAGATCTTCGTTAGTGGAAACGTCCTCCTCACGCCCCCGAGCCGATCCTGCCTTGCTATGGGTATCCTCGTCCTTCGAGGATCTCTTTCTTTTCTTATCCTTCCTTGTCTCGAAAGTTGAATATCCTTCCTTCTCCTCATAGGGGGGCGGTCTCACCTCAGAGAACCCATTGATGCCCGTAACAAAGAGATTAATGTACGAAACGGAAAGTACTCCTCGAGAGAAGGATTTCATAGCACATTCCATGGTGTTTAGCCTCCCATTTTCCTTTCGACAAATCTCGCCACTTGCGCTCATCATAAGTCAAACAGGCTGTTAGTTTGCGGGCCCAGTCCATAAAATCAGGGACCTCATTTGGCATCCATCGAATCGCTATGAAAAAAGAAAGAAAACATCCTTACGAAATCGGGCTCCACCGAGAACAAAATAGAGTTCAATAAATCACTTATGCTTGAAATTCCATTTCTCGTGGAATGGCATGAACTTTATAGGAATAATATCTACAGTCCTCACTCAAACAAACTGACTCATCCACCCTCGATCAATGTCCTCATCATCGCTAGCGTAAAGGGCTTGGTGGATCGACGTCATAGTGTAATTAGATCTCGATAATGCAAAGGCCGATATAATCTGATGAGGTAGCTGATGGTGAAATCGAGCTCGGCCTTTTCAGGGAAAAATCTCATCATCAACACAATGCGCCAGAAAGATGGATGGATTTGAGCCAAAATAACTCGATATTTTCAATAGAATTCAAGTACGGGTCGATCGAGAGGACCCAACGTAAAATGGTACTATACACGTTCAGAAACCCCTATACTTGGGCCATAATATCCTCTTTCTGAGGTGTCTCTCTTCTATTAAGAAAATGAACCTCGAGGCATGTTCTCAATGAGCTAGAACATTGAGAGGTTTCTCTATCGTAACATCTCTTATCGAGATGAAACATTTCGAAGTTGGCTCGCCAAACGCCGGTGGTGTACCACCGGCTGGGCGGGAAGCAGAATTTGGACTTCCCTCTTTATGGTGAGCAAATTTGGGAATGGTAGCCATGATTCATTCAGAACAGAAAGGGAAGATGGAAACTCAAGCAAAAACTCTGATCTGATGTGGCACTAGAACTAGCGCAAAAAGAGAAACTTTGTAGATAAAGGCAATTGCACAAAGCGGCAAAGCCTTCAATGAAAGGAAAGCAAGTATATATGAGAAGAGTGACAACAATTCATTAACTTTGATAGCCAATCAGCTCTGAAATAGCACTTCTGGCCTTTTGGGAAAATATACCGACGGGGCCACTTCGATCATGTCACGACCATATCACACGTATAACATCATCACACGTTGTTCAAGAGATCGAGGAGTCAAAGTGATTTCTTACCAACCGGATTGGGGGAAGGTGTGTGACCGAAACTAGAACAACCCGACCTTAAAATTCTCTGTCATTCCAATACCGAGCTCGTAGGAGTTAAATTCAAGGTCGAGGCCTTACTCTAGCATGAATGCTAAAAGGCAAAACTTTGAAGACATTAAACAAGAAAATCTTTTGCATTCCAAAAATATATATAACAAAAATGCATCTACAAAACTCCCACGAGGAGTCCACATACAAAAGAAGAAGAAAAAGTAAAAAGAGCAAAGGTGGCCAAGTTTTCATCTCCACAACTCCCCAAGCTACTTGAAGAGCCCTCGTCCGACGTAGTTGAATCTGCAGACTCCTCTTCCAAGGCCTTCGCTTCTCCAATCTCGGCAGAGAGGTCGAAACCCTTGGCGTGCACTTCTTTGAAGACTTGCCTCCAAGCTTCTAATCGAGCATGTGAAAGGGCACGAGCTAGTTTGAGCTTGGCCTTTCCCGATATCTCCTTGGCTCAAGCATTCGCTGCAGCAACATCTTTTTGATATAAGGATATGAGTTCATCAGCTTCGGACTTGGCCGACGATAACGAGGCGGCTGACCCAGCATGAAGCGTCTTGAATTTGTGAGCCTCATTTTTAACACTTTGAAGAAGACTCTGAGTCGAGGCCAGCTCTACTCGAAGAGCTTCCCTTTCCAGGGCCATGTTGTCCTTGTATCTCCTCCGCTCAATGATCACATCTTTGGCCGCAATCTCTTCTCGAAGTTGCCCTTCTAGGGCATCCTTTCGCTCAATCTGCAAATGCCAAGTCAAGGTAATAAACACCAAGTTATGAAAACAAAAGGCAAGCTCGTGATTACCGAATTATCTACTCGATGAAGTTGGCCTCTTGGAGCATTTTCTTCGAACTCACTCGAAGTTTGTTCAGTTATTCCTCCCTCCAGGCGTATGGAGCTTTTATCTCATTCGACTCCAAAGTAAGCTTCTCAAACTCCCACTCAGAATGAGTCAGTTCAGCTCGTAACTTGGAGAAGTCCTAGTCATACATCATCATGACTTATAGTACAAAGGAAAGAATTTAGAAAAGCAAATATCAAAGCTCAAGGCAAAGATTATGTCTAAAATCACCTATTTTTGAACTTTCGCGGCTTCCTCTAGAATGACTGGAGCATCGAGATAAGTATCCTTTTCAACATCAGCAAAAAAGTCTTCAAATGCATCATCCTCTTCCCGGGATGCCCCCACATCGAGAGTCCCCCTATTCTAGGCATCCCGTATTTGCCCTGGGGAAAACGACGGGCCTGATTGAAGACCGCCTATGACATCAACCTCTATCGAGACTTCTTCTCGCCCTTGAAGGGCTTCTGAGTGGGATCCTATGAATACGCCAACTAAGTACTCATCGGCAGCATCCCGTTCAATGGTCATCTCAGGGACTGCATCCAAAACCTTCTCGAGGAGCTTCTCAATATGAGGCAGGGACGCATCGGCCACCTCCGACTCGCCTGCCTTCTACCTGTCAACCTCTAAAGCATTGATGATTCCTCTTTCCCTATGAACCAGTGGGCAACCGTCATTGTCTTGTCCTTCAACATGAAGGCTCTCATCATTTGCCGAAGTTAGGTTCGTTGCATCGCTCCTGTTCTTTCGAACCTTAGCTCTCTTTGGTTTCGGGGACTCCGTCAATGTCTCATTTTTCCTCTTTCTATGCTTGGCAGATTTTTGGGTCTCGTATTCTCCGGGAGGAGGCAATCTCATTAAAACGGCTTCCCCGAGGACTATACAAGCATATAAAACATACCGCCAAGAATTCTATTCGCAAGGGATTTAGAAGCGATAGCAGTAAGGACGTACCATGATTTTTGGCCTCCCATCGAGTTTTTGCTAAATGCGCTTGTCACATAAGGAGGTGGAGTCTAAAAATTTAACCTAGCTTGAGAGATCCTTGACTGCGCCGGGGAACCATACGGCAGCTATGTAACTAGAGGAGAACCAACTCAAAAAATAAAGGAATTAATTCAAAACAGGAAAAGAGGACATTCATATGATAAAGCATATTTGGTGCAACGACACTTACGTCTCATATTCCATTCCTCAGGGAATGGCATCTTCTCGGCAGGGATGAGGTCTGAAGTCTAGACTCGAACGAAGTTGCTCATCAATCCCCGATCTTTATCTTCGTCGGTATTGGAAAAAAATACTTTGGTAGATCGATACCGCAGTTTGACTAGGCATAGAAACGAGGGCTATACAATCTAATCAGATGATCGAGGGAGAAGGGCATCCCCTCGACCATGTTCGAAAAATATATAATCAAATAGACAATTCTCCAATAAGAGGGATAATTGGCCAAGCGTCACTCGATATTGTTGATAAAAATCAAGGATCACCAGGTCTATCGATGGAGAAGAAGAATCTACAGGTAAGGTAAAGGGATATGTATATACGCTAAGGAAACCTGGTTTGTGTGTGGTTATATCCTCTTTCGATGAAGGGATCTCTACTTGCATCGCCTCTCCCCAGCGGTAATCTATTTACACCTTCTCTATATCGGTTATTAGACTAATATACCAAGACATGGGCTCGCATCGGCCTGGTACCAGGAAGTTTTATCATTTTTGAAATCAGAGGGTGTATAAAAGAACCCTGAAACATATTCCTCAACCCTCGGAGGCACTACCTTTTTGCTCTTAGGGGTGTGCATTCGAATCGGTTTATCGATAAATCGAATCAATTATTCGTTATCGGTTTATTGATATCGGTTTATCGATTAATAGATTTCAATTTCAATTTCGAAAATTTTCTTATCGAGTTATCTATTTGGATTTCGATTTGTCCTCTTCGGTTTATCGATTTATCGATAAACTGATAAGATATAGTAAAAAGACAAATATACCCTTATTATCTACTAGTACCCTTTTCTTCACTTAAGAGTTAACCCTAATCGGCTATATGTTAACCCTATTATTTCAGTGACGCGTTCTCTCTACTCTGTTCTAACGCCACAACCCATAGCTAGTCGTCGTGATTATCTCCATTCGGAAAGACATAGCCGCAGCCTGCAGCTTTCTTCGACTTTCAGGTATGTTTTCTCTCTTTTCTACTAGTCTTTATTCTTCTGCTTCTATATTTGAATGTAGAAAGTGATTAACTGCCGAAAGGCATATGGTAGGAAACCTTAACTGTTCATCTTTCGAATAAATTTATTCAGTTGGTTCTATTGGAATCTACTCCACTCAATCCAACTTAATAACTATTACTCTCCGTTCAATTTTTGTATACAAGTATTTGAATATTTACTCGATTACTTCTCTCTATAATTACAAATACAGTTAATTTTTCTTTTAAATTCAGTTTTTATTGAAAGTTGCTGAAAGTCTTGGGTTGTATTGTTTTATATCTGAAAATAATTGTGAAAAGGGGTTTCTTTATCTAGAACATCAAGAGATAATAGAGGTCTTCCTTGAATTTTTGATTGTTGTGGTTCCTGAATCAAGTATAACTTTGCTATTAAATTTGAATAATTGTTTATATAACAATGATTGTCTAAAAATGATTGCTAGAATAATATTTTTTTATAAGTCTGCTTCTAAAGTTGTTTTTTTATTTGGTTTAGAAAGAGTTTCCTAGCAAGAAATTTGTCATCTTTAGATTTAGTTTCTAAAATGTTGTTGCACCCTTGTCGGATTATCGAGCAAATGCTCTACTTTTGGAGGGTACGACACACACCCAGCAATATTTCGGAGATTCCAAGTAGCATAGATCATAAATCACCTTAGCAGGGTAGGCCCGTGAAATATTTGGACTTTGCTAGTTTGCTTCTTTGGCTTTGTTTATTTTAAAGTCATATCGTCGTTGTTCATATTATCTCTATTAACTTGCATACTATGCATTTGTTTTGTTTTGTTTGCTTGGAAATGGTTATTGAGGGGTTGTGTTATTCTTGTTTGCATGCATATATTACAGAAACACAATGGCTCCTTCATTGTTTTGTTGATCATGTAAATGTTATTCTTCATACTGTGCCTATGATGTGTGCATTATGCACGTAGCATCTTGATATGTGAAGTTGATGATACTTAATTATCACTACCTATGAGATATATTTTTTTCGGTTTTCATAATCTTTTACTCTCTTGTGGTTGGAATTCTCAGTGTTATTGTTTCTTGCTCCTATTTGTCTTTTGGTTGAAGCCTGATGATTGCCAATTAAGAATGGAGATTTGAATGATGCTACTGTTGAAGCCTTCGCATTTGTTGGGCTCCAATGGCATTGCATATGATCATCTTTATTATAAATGATGAAGGCTCTTTTGAGGTCTCATACTTGCTGAACCATTCATGTGTATATGACAAGAATGACCTTTTAGTCATATTAGTTAGGCGTGTTTATAGCGATATACTTTTCGTGGAATTCTGAAAAAAAAATTATTGGTGTTATCGATAGCCGAATCGATAAGCCCCAAAAATTGATAAATCGAAATCGAAAAAATCAAAACCTTATTGAAACGATAGCGATAATCATATGTACAAATCGATAATCGATAAGCAATTATCGATAAGGTTCAAAATCGAATCGATAAATCGAATGCACCCCCTATTTTCTCTTACACGAGCATGACGAAGAAGGGGCTTCCTCTTTTTGAGGTACTGATTTTGAAGTTTTGCCCATGGTTATAACCAAAGTTTCAAAGCAAGCTGACACAGAAGAGTGGTGAAGGCAAGAAACTGTTAACGAAGATTTGAAGAGCTGAAGATGTTGCAAAGGTTTAAAAGATAGGGAATTGGACTATTTATATATCATCTATGTGAATTGGAGGAGTTGAAAGGGTGACCAATAGCGGTTCGTGGGCTTATCGAGAACCGTATTGACAAGATGATGATTATAGGCTATCATTGCATAGTTTAATCACTTATTACACTCGAATTTACTGCACTTTAGTTGAGTTTGCGCTTTAGTCGCTAGTGTTTTGCACTAACGATGTGTTTTATGCTTTATAGGAGTGATTTCGAGCTATATAGATGTTATGAAATAAATTCAAGTGATTTGGAGCTTTTAAGTCTGGGTAAAAGTTCAAGGAATTAAGCCAGGATCAGGTTCAGGGTCAAATTTGATAATTAACTACGAACGAAGACTCGAGGAGGCATGTTGCGCACTGTCTAGTAAGATAGACATAACATTTTACTCAAAACTTCATTTGGTCTCCACCATATATAGTTTGAATGCTAACTCAAAGAGATACAACTTTCATGTTTTATGTTTTTCCAAATTCCAAACGGAACAGGGTGAAAATGCGGTTACAGTAGGATTGCGGCAAAAAATCAAGAGCTTGTCTGACCGCGGTCCTACCGCATTTTGACCGCGGACGCGCTGCTCCAGGTGTCAAAAAGAAGTCATATTTCGTCCGAGACAAAGTTATTTCGTCCCTACACTATTCCAACTTGTATAAAAGGGTTCCTAAACCTATTTTGAAGATGGGGACATATTTTGGACACAAATTAGGCCTAAGGAGGCAAGAACACATTGAGAGCAAGGCGGGGAAATCTTCTACGAGTATTTCCTTCCTCTTCTAATTTTTCATTGTTGGTTATGACTTTTGATATTTTATTTTTACATATTATTATGAATAGCTATATTTTTTATCTAAGGTTTTGGTGAAATCTGTTGGGGATGAATTGGTTGTTATATTAATATAGTTTTGAGTTGGTTGTTAATCTCTATTTGCTCAACTACGTTTTGATTTTGGTTAATTGAAAGGATTCTCAATTAGCCTTTCCTATTTATTATGTATCTTCTTGAGAGAGAGTGCATATTTAGGTAGTTGTTTGAATAATATCACTCCCGGAGTATAGACGAGAGTCATAACCGAGGGTTTAGAGGTTGGATTAGAGATAACGATACCTCGGGTGCAATCTAACTGAACTGTAATACGAATCTAGCTAGTGTAGCTTGAGAGAGTGCGTCTAGAAAATTATCATAATTGCTTGAGAGAGATTTATGACAGATGGAGAGTTCATGATTGATAGAGGCAACTAAGTCAAAACTATAAGAAACATACAACTAAGGAAATCAACAAAGAGGGAAACCATTACCTTAGACTTTTTTTTCAATTGTTTACAATTCAAGCATAGTTAGTTTTCAGTTGTTTATTTATTTTCAATCTTATCTTCTTAGTGATATTAAACAGATACAACTAAGTCTTAGTTTTCTATGGGATTCGACTCCGGACTTTAAGACTGGATTATATTTGCAGCGACCGCTTATTCTTTTTAGGACTAGAGTTGGGCGTGATCACAAGACCTCTATACAATTTTTCTGCTGCATCATTTAATGATCTCACGTGGTTGACGTCACAATGGGGTATCGAGGAGGTAGAACTAAAGATCGTTTCTTATCATTTCATTCTAACAATCGCGAGGACTATCTATGTACGGCCAAAATCGGAGAGTTACACGCCCGACCTCGAAGAGCTCGAAGCGGAATTTGAAGTGTGACCCCGAGGTGTGTCCCTCGAGGAAGCGTATCGAAGGTCGATCTCGGAGCGACGCAAATCGATGATCGCCATGGAGAGGCGAGAAAACCCCTAAGGACACGTGGTTGGAGCTGACTAGACCTGCAAGAATAGTAAAAATTTGTACCGAACCCTTGTCATTTTTTAAAGGACACGACATATTGTATACAAGACAAGTTTCTCTACTCTCTTTGCTTAAATAAATTGTTCCACATATTTATTGCTTATTCTTTTGTTGCTCATTCATTGTTCGTCTATTGTTCTTCATTTATTGTCCACTATTAAACACAAAAGGTTATCTTTAAGACCTTCATTATCATTGTTTCTTCATCAATAGTTTATTGCCAACTGCCATTACTACCTCGAAGCCCCTGTTCGAGCAGCTCGAGGCTCAGTTTTGCGGTAGCTTTGGTTTGTATTTCTTATTCTCTTCATTTACACTTAGCATTTATTGCCTAACAACTAGTATTAAAATAAATCGCATATTTTTAGAACCACAAAATTAAATATAATCTTCAATACCATTTTCAAGGCAAATAGTGATTCATAAACCATTATTGTTTAGTGGTTATTAGCTAATTGTAGCTACCATTTACTATATTACTTCCTAGAGCTATGTTTTTAGTTTTGTTCGATGTATTTAAGCTACTATATTCATGAATACAGTAGCAAAACTCAGTGTGAAAACTAGACAAATATTGTATTTAATTGTATTCACGATATGTATTTGTGAATACAGTAACGTAAATAGCATAAATCGTGGTCTATTCAACTATTTTTAAACAAAAAGTGAATCAATTAATACAAATTGACTTCTAATATAACTTAACAAACTCAATTATATATATATATATATATATATATATATATATATATATATATATATATATATATATATATATATATATATATATATATATATATATATATATATATATATATTATATATATATATATATATAATACATTCATGGAATATAGCGAGACGGTGAATACAATGAAATACATAGAATACAGCAAGATATATTAAAATAAAATTCAAAAAAAAGATAATGAAATAGATAGAATACAGCAAGATACATTGAAATACAATACAGAAAAAGGTAACAGACTATTGAAGTTGCTCAGTCCCAAACTTCGTCGTCTTTGTTCAAGAATAACCCCAATATCGTCACGTCGATAGCAGATTTCGAACCTCCATTGTCAATCCCAATTTACCATATGTCAGATTTCGACATTGATACGAAACATAAGATATGGATTTCTAAACATACTCTTCAAGCACTAAACATAGCTATACAAAATTTTCATTGTCACTTGCAATTTACCTTTCAATAACATATTTCGAACCTTCATCTTTCTCGCTAGGGCTTGATTTCAACATTGATTTAGAGACTCAGGCCACTGACAATGAAAATTCTGTTCAACAATGGAGATAAATCAGTGGAGAATCATAGTTGTATTCATGGAGAAAGACTGGCGTTGAGAGAGAAAGATAGGGTGGAGAAAAATAATACAAACGTATTTGTCACACCTCCTTTTTACGCACCCGCTGGAGCGCGAGGGAGTTTTTCCAATTAAAGGACAATCGAAATGGGATTTATTTATTTAGTTCAGAGTCGCCACTTGGAAAAATAATGGTGTCCCAAATCACCGGTTTAATCCCGAACCGAGGAAATTTATGACTTTGTATTACATTCTGCTAAGCTAGAAACCTGGATAAGGAATTATGTTAACCCGGGAGAAGGTGTTAGGCACTCCCGGATTCCATGGTTTTAGCACGGTCGCTCAACTGCAATTTTTGTTTCTATCTGATTTCTTTATATATTTTTATTTATGTGCTTTAACCTCTGTGCAAATTTTAACTTTTAACCGCTTTTGATTATTATTATTATTATAAGAATTATTATTATTATTATTTTAACAAAGAATTACAACGTTGTGAAAATGTATTTCGAACCACGTCGCACCAATGCACCCGTGGTTGTCAACACATTTCGACTCCGTTGAGATTTGGATTTGAGTCACATAAATGTGCACTCGAGTTTAAGGAGATAAGATTATTAAATACGCGCCTAAAGATACTAACGCGTTTTGTGTTCGGGAAAGGCCGTGGAATCCGCTAAACAACACATCCCGGAATCTAAACATTTTTCGTAATAATCGTCTGTTGAGGGCCCCGCAATTTGCGTGTTATTTTGGCGAGGCTCGTCTCGCTTATTGTTTAAGGGCTCATTACCCTTTTATTGTTTATTGTTTTAAATGAATTACAACGCGAGTAGAAACGTATCTCGAACCACGTTGCACCAGTGCACCCGTGACTTTTGACACGTTTCGACTTCGTTGAGATTTAGATTTGGGTCACATAAATGTGCACCCGTATTTGAGAAGGTAGTATTAGAATACGTGATTAAAGCAACTACGCATTTATTATCTTTGGATAACACCGTAAAATTCGCTATATGGTTGATCCCGAAGTCTAAGTATTTTTATATATATACATTTATGAGGGCCCCGCAATTTGTATAATTTTGTTAGGCGAGGCACACCTCTAATTCTGATTTAAAAGAGAACTACATTTCGCTATATTCATTTAAGAATTAATTCGAGATTATTTAGAACATGTTGCAAACCACGCTACATGAAATGCGCTCGTGGTCCATGACACGCTTTATTTAACCTTGTTCAAAATTGGAGTCGAGTCACGTGAAATACACCCCCGATTCCTTTAATCTAATTCCGCCGTTCGGTTGAGGAATAAGGAACCAATTTCGATAAGGTGACAAAATCATGCTCAACTATAACCATTTCGAGTAAACATACGAGTAGATAACTAAGTGAGCGAATTCAAGACTACGACGAGCAACTACATAAACAACGGAAGCATAACTAGTTGGCGAGCATGTGAAGGATTAGTTATTTTCATTAGCTAATTTCGACACTACAAGACCACCATTAATTGTGAAATTGCATGTTCGACAGAATCATATATTTACAAAAAAATAATCTGAATCATACGAAACTAAATCAAATGCGAAACGATCCAAAATATTAACGAGAAGAACAATATCGGAAAAGAACATGCACCTTTATTTCTGCATATTTTCAACGTACACAACGAGAAAACGAACCTTTTATGACGATCTCAAACCTCGACCTCTCCGACAGAACTCGAATCAAACGACGACCTCGACTGAAGTTGTACCTCTTCTTTCGATTCTCTTCTTCTTTCCCGTTTTTTCTTTCTGTTTCCTTTCTTTCTTTGTTTTGAATCCCTCTTTGTTTTTTGAATTCTTCTTTGTTTTTCCCTTTTTCTCTTCTGTTTTGTTTTCAATTCTTTCTATCGTTTCTTTTCTTTTGTTTTCTCTCTCGTTTTTTTTTCCTTTCTCTCCCGTTTTTCTTTCTTTGTTCTTCAATTGTTTTCCTTTCTTTTCTTTCTCTTCTTTGTTTCCTTTCTTTTCTTTCTCTTTCGTTTCTTCTTTTTTCCGTTTTTTTTTCTTTGTTTTTTTGAATCCCTTCTTTCCGTTCTTTCTTCTTCTTTTTAAAGAAGAAGTATAGCACATCTATGTATTGTTTATTATTTAGTCTCATATTGTTTTGTCTTTTTCTTTTGTTTTTATCCCTTTGTTTTTTTCTTCTTGTCTTTGTTCTTATTCCCCATCCATTATGTATTGTCCCCCTTAGTGTAGTGGACTCGGATTATTACGGGCTAGGTCCGAAAATTATAAAACCGGGTAGTTTGAACCCGAATATTATTCTTTGCCCGGAACCGAGAATGGTGTTATTTAATTAATCCTAGGTAATCAAAACAACTATAATACTCGTAATTAAAATAACTATTTTTTATATTTTTCAAGTTTAAAATAACTACCAAATATTAATGAAACTATTTTTTTATTATTTTTGTTTTTATAAAAAGATAAAAATATAAAGTACTATTTTTATATTTTTCAAGTTTAAAATAACTACAAAATATTAATGAAACTATTTTTTATTATTTTCGTTTTTATAAAAAGATAAAAAATATAAAGTACTATTTTTGTATTTTTCAAGTTTAAAATGACTACGAAACATTAATAAAACCATATTTTTGTTATTTTTTTATTTTGAGGTAAAAATAAAGTAAAAGAGTCAAATTTAGCTAAAATAGCTATATTAAAACTGAACTAAATATTTTACGCTAAAAATATAAAAAAAATCTCGGGGAGGGTCAAAAATCACGCGTTTACAGCTGCCCCTCTTTGACTGAAAACACAAAGAGTTTTCAGACAAAGAACGACTAGACGAGTGTTTTTGACCCGACCCTTATTCGGAGGGACTAAACTAAAAGAAGAGGAATGTGACCGAGCCCTTGTATATGAGCTGCCTACATATCCTTGGCTATAAAGGAATCAGGCCACGTGTAGTTCGAAAGTGAGTGAGGAAGGGGTATACCGAGGTGGAGAGCCAGTCGAGGTGTCGTTCCGTCGAGGTTCCGTTCCATCGAAGTTCCGGTCCGTGGTCCTGCTATTACATCAAAAATCAAAACATGAGAAAGACTAACTAAGCCTATCAGCTACTAGTTACAAGATTCCTATCTATAAGTCTTCTGAAGCTTGATCTTGAGTATTGGTTGGTGCTCCATGCGGACTCTAAATTTGAACCTTGATACTTGCTAGTTGCAGGTGCTGCTTTTCGAATCAAGACCAGGTATACAGTGTTTGTGACCTCGGCCATGTCTTGAGCATGCCACATCTTTCATCAACTTCTACATTTTGGATTGGCTTCACGCCTCTTTTTTTTCTTTTTGTTTATTGTGACTAAACTTCTGTTGATCCCCTCGGACTGTTGACTCGCATTCTGGTTGCCCTCCTTCTGATTCATGCTGGGGATTTCAGTTACACTCTGCCGCTTTCCTTAACCAACTTCAAAAATAAATCGCCGCTCCATTCTTCAGGCGGGCTCCCTGACTTCAACTACAACTTCAAAATAAATCGCCACTCTATTCTTCAGGCGGGCTCCCTGACTTCAACTACAACTTCAAAATAAATCGCCACTCCATTCTTCAGGCGGGCTCCTGACTTCAACATCAATTTAGAAAATAAAACGCCATTCCTCTCTTCAGGCGGGCTCCTGACTTCAACCTCTTTTGAAAATAAATCGCCATTCCTCTCTTTAGGCGGGCTCCCTGACTTTAACTACAACTTCACTATAAAATCGCCACTCCATTCTTCAGGCGGGCTCCCTGACTTCAACTACAACTTCAAAACTAAATCGCCAGTCCATTCTCCAGGCGGGCTCCCTGACTTCAACTACTACTTCAAAATAAAATCGCCATTCCATTCTTCAGGCGGGCACCCTGACTTCAACTACAACTCATTAACTCCATCCCATCCTTTCTTCTGGATTACCTTGTTTCGGAATTGCTTTCCTCCTAGGTCGTGTTATTTTTCCTTGACTGCTGGGGATATCTTTGGAATTGTTTACTTACTTGCTGAGGATAATGATGCTGGGAAAATTTCCTTCATTCCCTCCCTTCCTTTGACTCATGCGCTTGAATTTGCGTTGGGAACTCTTGTTGTAACTCTCTGCTTTATGGTGGGTTACTGGTTTCAAGACCTGCAATGTAAAGACTGAAGACTTGCCTTTTGTTATACAGGTAGGCGCCTGCTTTTAGTAGCAACTTTTGAATTAAAAATGCATTCTGGCAATAATTTATGAAATATGCAAAGGACAATGTAAAATAAAACAAACGTAAAATATCCTATTCGAGGGCGGATAGTCCCATCGTATTCTATTCGAGGGCGAATACTCCCATTGTATCCTATTCGATGGCGAATACTCCCATTGTATCCTATTCGAGGGCGAATACTCCCATTGTATCCTATTTGAGGGCGGATACTCCCATCGTATTCTATTTGAGGGCGAATACTCCCATCGTATCCTATTCGAGGGCGAATACTCCCATCGTATTCTATTCGAGGGCGAATACTCCCATCGTATTCTATTCGAGGGCGAATACTCCCATCGTATCCTATTTGAGGGCGGATACTCCCATCGTATTCTATTCGAGGGCGAATACTCCCATCGTATCCTATTTGAGGGCGGATACTCCCATCGTATTCTATTCGAGGGCGAATACTCCCACCGTATCCTATTCGAGGGCGAATACTCCCATCGTATCCTATTTGAGGGCGGATACTCCCATCGTATTCTATTTGAGGGCGAATACTCCCATTGTATCCTATTCGAGGGCGAATACTCCCATTGTATCCTATTCGAGGGCGAATATTCCCATTGTATCCTATTCGAGGGCGAATACTCCCATTGTATCCTATTCGAGGGCGAATACTCCCATTGTATCCTATTCGAGGGCGAATACTCCCATTGTATCCTATTCGAGGGCGAATACTCCCATTGTATCCTATTCGAGGGCGAATACTCCCATCGTATTCTATTTGAGGGTGAATACTCCCATTGTATCCTATTCGAGGGCGAATACTCCCATTGTATCCTATTCGAGGGCGAATACTCCCATGATATCAAAAAGTGAACAAACCTGAGATGTCCTGTTCGAAGGTGGACAAACCTGAAACATCCTATTTGAAGGTGGACAAACCTGATACGTCATCTTGAATTGCTTTCCTCGTTTCTCCGAGAAAATTTTCAACAACGGCGGAAAATTTTCTGCCCCCGTATTGGTGTTCTTCCTTGTGGCATGACTTTCTGCTATCAATAGCACTTTGTTTCCCTGTTTCAAATCAAAGAAAATTTGTTAGTTCAAAACACTGTGAGCGGTTGTGCCGCTGCTGTAGGGTGGTTTTTCCTTTTCCCCTTTCCCTCGCTCGTGGTTCCCAAAACTTGTTGGGGAATGATTTCATTTGTTGGAGATGATATTCCTGCTGGGGATGGGTTTTTCCATTTATCCCTTCCCCGTTCCGTGTTTCTCAACTTGCTGGGGGTTATTTTGTTGAAGATGAGATTTCCTTTCTTCCTTTACCACTCTGTGTTGTCCGACCACCTCGGAACTTGCTCAAGATAACACTGCCGGTGGATTTTCATTTCCTCAAAATTGGTGTTTCACTCTTCTTGAAGGTTGTTGAGGATGACACTGGTTCGAAGACCATTTCCCTTAAGACTTTCCTTCTTCCCTAAGTGGATATTGACTTCCAGAAAATTTTCAAACTGAAAAGAAAATTTTCTGCCCCAGTTTAATAATCTTCTTTGCACCATACTTCTCTGTCGTCAATGGCATTTCCTTGCCTTGCATAATAATTGGAAAGTTGGTGGCAAGTTTTGAAGTCATTTCTCACTATGTTTTGACTAGACTGACTTTGATGGAGAATTTTGACAAAAGGAGAAAGATAAAAAGAAACAACAAATAGAAGACAAGGGAGGACCGACTCTCTAACCAGAAACAACTATAAAAACTTATCAAACGCGGATACCAACTTTACTGGTCATGACATGCACATATGGCCTATCATCCGTCGTTAATTTCCTTTCACAATTTCTGTCTCGTGATTTCCATCTGATTATCACCTTTATTTGACTTGTAGTGGCCGAAGGGTTTTCACTTTCAAGCCTCTCTCATTTTGATTTTCTCTCAGCTTTCGTCGCCTTATGGTGCCTGTGAAGGTTTTCACCGGTAAGACTCTCTCATTTGTATTACTTTTAACTGGGGATTGGGGTATCATTGCCAAGACTCTCTCGTGTTTCCTTTCTGCCGGGAATCAGAGTCTTTTCTGCTGAGAATCAGAGCGTTATATTCTGATAGGACTCTCTCACTCGCCTGATGTGGCATCTTTTGAAGACTGATCGGAAGGTCTTTCTTTGGACCGTAATGTGGGATTTGGATAGGGCTAGAAAGAAAGGGTATTGAAGGCTCAAAACAAAATCAATTTTGGGTTCAAAATTTACAACCTTCGGACCTAAATTTATTTATAATCAACACAATTTTTCTTTGCCCCGGTTTTTACTTGGGGAATTTTTATTACTTTATTTACACTATGACCGAGCTGTGAAGCGCCTACGTATCCTCTTTAAGGAATCAGGTCAAACGTAGTTCCCAATTCCTCTTTTTCAAATTTCTTTTTTCACACATTTTTCTTTTTCTTTTTCTTTTCTTTATCTCCTTTTGTTGTTTTCTTTTCTTCCCTTTTTTTTTCTTGTCTTTCAAACCTGTGTTTCTAGTCTTTGCAACTAACTCCGAAGGAGGGGTATGAAAGATTTTAAAATAAAGCTCAAAGGGTTGACGATGGATAAAGTGTTTGGATAGCAAAACAAAATGCTTTCGTCATTCCAATTTTCAAAACATGCCAAGTTCAAACAACATATTCACGACATCTTCTGCTTGTGCCCTGATTGATAACCATATCGTCCATTCGCCTTTTCATCTGTCATTTTAAAGTATTGCTGGATGACACTTTCATTTCAGTATCACGAGCGAACCCCGTCTTAGCATAGCCAATTTTCCTTTAAGGGTTTCTTCATGTTTTACCTGCCCCAGTCTCACCTGATTCGGGCTCCAAATAATCTCAAATCATTTTTATTTGTTTTTAAAATGACCTGATTATCTTCGAATTGCTTCATGATTAACCCTTAATATTAGGCCAAAATTATGTGCGATGCCACGTCATTAGAGTCGGCGTTCGAACAAATGACAAACTTAAAGATAGAAGAACTAAACAAAAGATGACTTGGGGTAATAAAAGACCGAAAGTTTCATAAAACTAAACGGCGAAATGATTCAAATACAAATAAGCAAACGAAAATACAAAACTAAAACGAAACTTGAAACGACTAAGCAAACTGCAATGACCAAAATGGAAAGATAAGGGGGTTTCACTTCAAAACAAGATCCGGGTCACAACCCCGAAAACAACTCGGACAACAGAAATGACAACAAAACAAACCACCGAAACTCCTCCTGATTACCAAGCATGACTTCTTATATATTGGGTCTAAGGGTGAGCTGGCAATGGATTCTGATTAATGTTGGGTGCCTCTGGTGTCCGAACCTCGATCTTATTGGTGTCAATAAGATTTTGCACTGCGTGTTTCAGTTTCCAACATTTCTCGGTATCATGTCCGGGAGCTCCTGAACAATACTCACAGCTTACTGAGCGATCCACATTTGGGGGTAGGGGATTTGGCAATCTTGTCTCAACAGGACTCAACAAACCTATCTCCTTCAATTTGTGGAACAGAGCAGTATAAGTTTCTCCCAACTCAGTGAATGTTCTTTGTGTCTTTTCCTTTCCGAAGGCATGATTCCCTCGGAAACCTGGTCCTGGAGGGTTATTGTAAGCCCTTGGTGGTGGATATGTGTTTCGGGGAGGGTGATTAGGGTGATTTGGGTAGTAGGGTTTGGCTTGGTAGTGAGGTGAAGGACCTTTCGATCTGGACCAAGTACCCTCCTCTACTGTTGCAACTTCTTCTTTTCTCTTCTTCCCGAATGCAACCCCTGTGCCATTCTGAATAGCTTGAGTTGTTGCTTTCAACGCGGCATAGCTCAAGATCTTATTGGACTTAAGTCCCTCTTCTATCATTCCGCCCATTTTGACCACCTCATTGAAAGATTTACCAACTGATGTCACCAGGTGACTAAAGTAGGTTGGCTCCGGTGTCTGCAAGAAGTAATCTACCATCTCGGTCTCTCTCATCGGTGGATCTACCCTTGCTGCCTGTTCCCTCCAGCGGAACCCAAATTCTCTGAAGCTTTCGGCGGGTTTCTTCTCTAGCTTTAGCAATGATAAGCGATCGGGGATTATTTCAAGATTATATTGAAACTGGCCGATGAATGCTTGGGCCAGGTCATCCCATGTAAACCATCTGCTGGGATCCTGCCTGGTGTACCACTCTAGTGCAGACCCTCCCAAACTCTGACCGAAGTAAGCTATCAGAATTTCATCTCGCCCTCCGGCTCCTCGCATTTTGCTGCAGAAACCTCGGAGATGGGCTACTGGGTCACCATGCCCCTCGTATAGATCAAACTTGGGCATTTTGAACCCAGCGGGCAACCGGACATCTGGAAATGGGCACAGATCTTTGTAAGCAACGCTGACTTGGTTGCCTAAACCATGCATATTCCTGAAGGATTGCTCCAGGCTTTTGACTTTTCGAATAACTTCCTCATGCTCCAAACTTTTGAAGTGCCTTTCCGGTTCTGCCGGGTTATCCCAGTGAGGGGTGTGTGAATGCGGTTCAGGAGCCTTAAAAGTAGGCTCAGGATCATAACAATGATTGTCATGTATTTGAAAAAGCAGTTCACCGGACGACTTCTGTAAAGTAGCAGGCGGAGGTTCCACGAAAACAGGGATGACCGGAGGAGGAGTATTTTGTCTAGCTGGTGGAACCTGGGATGTATAAGGGTTTTCCCCTTGATAATATGGATAGATTGGTGCACTCGTCGAGGGATCAATAGGCGGACGCTCTGGAACTGGTGTAAGAGTAGGAAGGTTTGGTGGTGACTGTCCCCTAGCCCAGGCTAGGTGCATCTCTGTTATTTGCTGTCTTAACCGGTCCACCTCATCTTTCATTATCTGTATCTCTGTTTTCTCTCCATCGAGACTTTTGCCGGAACTAGACATGCTTGCTAGAATTGGCCCTTTTGATCTAGTATGGTAATGGTGATTGGCCGGAATATTCTGTCAAGCCAACCGCTAAACTTTCTGAAATTGCAACAAACTTGTAAGTTCACAGAGTTTAACAGATATGTTATCGCACATTGGATGTAATGCACCTAATCAGTTAACCATATATGTATTCGCTACATGCATCATTCGAGCTTTTCCTTTTCCATTATCCTTGAAAACCTCTCTTGTTATTAACTTCCATTTTTTTTTTTTTTTTTTTTTTTTTTTTTTTTTTTTTTTTCATATATATACATATACAGTTGTGGTCGAATCTTATGGAGATTGCCTACGTATCATGACCCCGCATGAATCAGACCGAGCGTAGTTCTTGCAAATTAATGCAAGAAATAAAGAGATGTTTATTTGATTATTATTTTTTGAATAAAAATTGTACAAGCCGACTCCAACTACAAACTTGTGTAGGAGATTTCTACAAGAATAAGAATATTTTTGGTGTCACTTATGACTATTTCTACAAAATTGGCCACATAATGGCTTATTTGACAAAATGGCTATTTTTTGCAAAATTTATTTAAGAAAGATAAAACTTGAAAATTTTTTTTCTTTTTCTTTTTTATTTTTTGGTTATTTTTGCAAAAAGGGTGTGAACCCGGACTTGATTTTGCGGCTATGGCCTTGCAACATTTCCACAAGGAATATTTCAAGGTTGTGCCCGCAAATTATTAAAATGATTCAAAGTGGCTATTTTTGCAAAAAACAGCCTTCCGGCGTCCTTTCAGAACATTCGGCTATTTGCAAAAATGGCATCACTTTGATTTTATTGAAAACTAAAACTTCGACATTTTTTTAATTTTTTGAAGGGGTGGTTGGACCCGATGAGGGTTGCCTACGTATCCCACCTAATGGGGAGAATCAAACCAGCATAGTTCGGTCAGATAAAGAAAATTACTTTTGAAAACAATGACATTTCCTTTTATGTTTTTTTTATTTATTATAAAAACAATGACATTTCCTTTTCTTTTATGTTTATTTATTTATTTATTTATTATATATATATTATTATTATTATTAACAAGCAACACGAATTATTTTTGAAAACAAACTATTATTTTTCAATTCATTGGCATATAAAACGAACTATTATAATTTTCATTTTATTGACAAACAAATGACTATGTTTTATGAATAAAATCACTCTTTTTTTTTAATTGAAAAATAAAGCTTGTTTTTTTTTTAATTATTAAAATAAAACGTTTTTTCTTTTTTTTTCTTTTAAGTAATAACAAACTATTTTAAAAATAACAATTCTTTTTTTTCTTTTTATTCTCAAAATTCGGTAGAGTTTCGACACTACTTGGGCATTGGTTTGTTTTCTAAAAATGAGTAGTTATCTCTCTGCACTGTTACTTTTCTTTTCTCTTTTTTTTTTTTTTTCTTCATTTTTCCTCAATATTTACAAATCGGTCGGCATGCAAGTCTGAAACAAATAATTGCGTGAAACAAACAGGATGCAACAGGATGGTCTTTTTTATTTCAGGTTGCCTGTCCTAGACGGACCCAACCCCCTGTGTTGAGTCCCCTAAGTCAAATGCAACATGATGCAAATAAGCGTTCCTACTAGGGATCCGGCATGAAGTCACGTTATTCTAAGTTTAAAACCCGGGTATGTGTTCTAGACTGTGTACCCGAGCGGACAACTCGAGTTGAGGAAGGAGCTCCTTTCCGGAACCAAAAGGCCAGCCGGCTTAGAAACTTTCCGAGCCTCTTTCTTATTTTGGGGTATGACACTAACAGGATAGGGAGTCTCAACCAGTGAGCACATCCCCGGGGGTGAGAAAAGAAGGGTTTCGGCACAGTTTATATGTACAATTCAGATAATATCAAAGCGGTAAACATATAGCACATTAATCAAACATATAATAAAATCAGATATAGACAAAAACAATAATTTAACTGAGCTCTAGGGCCCAAACCCGAGTAAAGTCTTGGGTTATGTTAGGGTGGGTGTTGTCACACCTCCTTTTACGCACCCGCGGGAGCGCGAGGGAGTTTTTCCAATTAAAGGACAATCGAAACGGGATTTATTTAATTAATTCAGAGTCGCCACTTGGAAAAATAATGGTGTTCCAAGTCACCGGTTTTAATCCCGAATCGAGGAAATTTATGACTTTGTATTACGGTCTGCGAAATTAGAAACCTGGATAAGGAATTCTGTTAACCCGGGAGAAGGTGTTAGGCACTCCCGGATTCCATGGTTTTAGCACGGTCGCTCAACTGCAATTTTTGTTTCTATCTGATTTCTTTATATATTTTTATTTATGTGCTTTAACCTCTGTGCAAATTTTAACTTTTAACCGCTTTTGATTATTATTATTATTATAAGAATTATTATTATTATTATTTTAACAAAGAATTACAACGTTGTGAAAATGTATTTCGAACCACGTCGCACCAGTGCACCCGTGGTTGTCAACACATTTCGATTCCGTTGAGATTTGGATTTGAGTCACATAAATGTGCACTCGAGTTTAAGGAGATAAGATTATTAAATACGCGCCTAAAGATACTAACGCATTTTGTGTTCGGGAAAGGCCGTGGAATCCGCTAAACAACACATCCCGGAATCTAAACATTTTTCGTAATAATCGTCTGTTGAGGGCCCCGCAATTTGCGTGTTATTTTGGCGAGGCTCGTCTCGCTTATTGTTTAAGGGCTCATTACCCTTTTATTGTTTATTGTTTTAAATGAATTACAACGCAGTGGAAACGTATCTCGAACCACGTTGCACCAGTGCACCCGTGACTTTTGACACGTTTCGACTTCGTTGAGATTTAGATTTGGGTCACATAAATGTGCACCCATATTTGAGAAGGTAGTATTAGAATACGTGATTAAAGCAACTACGCATTTATTATCTTTGGAGAACACCGTAAAATTCGCTATATGGTTGATCCCGAAGTCTAAGTATTTTTATATATATACATTTATGAGGGCCCCGCAATTTGTATAATTTTGTTAGGCGAGGCACACCTCTAATTCTGATTTAAAAGAGAACTATATTTCGCTATATTCATTTAAGAATTAATTCGAGATTATTTAGAACATGTTGCAAACCACGCTACATGAAATGCGCTCGTGGTCCATGACACGCTTTATTTAACCTTGTTCAAAATTGGAGTCGAGTCACGTGAAATACACCCCCGATTCCTTTAATCTAATTCCGCCGTTCGGTTGAGGAATAAGGAACCAATTTCGATGAGGTGACAAAATCATGCTCAACTATAACCATTTCAAGTAAACATACGAGTAGATAACTAAGTGAGCGAATTCAAGACTACGACGAGCAACTACATAAACAACGGAAGCATAACTAGTTGGCGAGCATGTGAAGGATTAGTTATTTTCATTAGCTAATTTCGACACTACAAGACCACCATTAATTGTGAAATTGCATGTTCGACAGAATCATATATTTACAAAAAAATAATCTGAATCATACGAAACTAAATCAAATGCGAAACGATCCAAAATATTAACGAGAAGAACAATATCGGAAAAGAACATGCACCTTTATTTCTGCATATTTTCAACGTACACAACGAGAAAACGAACCTTTTATGACGATCTCAAACCTCGACCTCTCCGGACAGAACTCGAATCAAACGACGACCTCCCCTGCTGCCGTTCTTTCTTCTTCTTTCGATTCTCTTCTTCTTTCCCGTTTTTTCTTTCTGTTTCCTTTCTTTCTTTGTTTTGAATCCCTCTTTGTTTTTTGAATTCTTCTTTGTTTTTCCCTTTTTCTCTTCTGTTTTGTTTTCAATTCTTTCTATCGTTTCTTTTCTTTTGTTTTCTCTCTCGTTTTTTTTTTCCTTTCTCTCCCGTTTTTCTTTCTTTGTTCTTCAATTGTTTTCCTTTCTTTTCTTTCTCTTCTTTGTTTCCTTTCTTTTCTTTCTCTTTCGTTTCTTCTTTTTTCCGTTTTTTTTTCTTTGTTTTTTTGAATCCCTTCTTTCCGTTCTTTCTTCTTCTTTTTAAAGAAGAAGTATAGCACATCTATGTATTGTTTATTATTTAGTCCTATATTGTTTTTGTCTTTTTCTTTTGTTTTTATCCCTTTGTCTTTTTCTTCTTGTCTTTGTTCTTATTTCCCATCCATTATGTATTGTCCCCCTTAGTGTAGTGGACTCGGCTTATTACGGGCTAGGTCCGAAAATTATAAAACCGAGTAGTTTGAACCCGAATATTATTCTTTGCCCGGAAACGAGAATGGTGTTATTTAATTAATCCTAGGTAATCAAAACAACTATAATACTCGTAATTAAAATAACTATTTTTTATATTTTTCAAGTTTAAAATAACTACCAAATATTAATGAAACTATTTTTTTATTATTTTTGTTTTTATAAAAAGATAAAAATATAAAGTACTATTTTTATATTTTTCAAGTTTAAAATAACTACAAAATATTAATGAAACTATTTTTTATTATTTTCGTTTTTATAAAAAGATAAAAAATATAAAGTACTATTTTTGTATTTTTCAAGTTTAAAATGACTACGAAACATTAATAAAACCATATTTTTGTTATTTTTTCATTTTGAGGTAAAAATAAAGTAAAAGAGTCAAATTTAGCTAAAATAGCTATATTAAAACTAAACTAAATATTTTACGCTAAAAATATAAAAAAAATCTCGGGGAGGGTCAAAAATCACGCGTTTACAGTATTTATGACTTAAGGGTAGAAGGTGGCCCTAAATTTTTTGCTATGAAAATCAAAAGGTAGCTCTGAAATATAATTTTTTAAAGGATATTTATTTATAATAAATAGGTATCAACCTTTGTGATGGGCTTGAGACTAGCACGGACTAGCCGATTTTCGGACTAGTCATTCAAAAATATCTACCGTTTGCAAAGGTATTAATAAATAGCCACTATCTTGCTGCAACATAGAAAGTTCCAGCATAATATACCGGAGATCGATGCACCTGTGTATGAACTTCCAGCATATTATGCTAGAACTCCAATACGCGAAAAGTTCCAGTATATTATTAGGGGTGTTCGCCGGTCGGTACGGTACGATATTTAGACATTTCGGTTCGGTATTATCGGTATTTGGTTTCTTAAAATCATATACCAATACCGTACCTAATTAAATTCGGTATTGTTCGATTTTTCTCCTTTCAGTTTCGATTTATTCGGTTCGGTAACTTCGGTTTATTCGGTTTGAATACTAACTAGTGCATAGAGTCATACAACTAATATTCTTAATTAAAGTACTCAAAGATACAAAACTAAAAATGTTTGTTGACAAAAAATTTATTCAAAACTAGCAAATATCGACTCAAATAGAATAAATTGTACATAAAAGAATATTTGATAATTAGAATGTCTTGTTACTTGTTTAGAGTTAATTGATGGACTTTGAAAATAAAGGAAAGTAAACTTTTAGATTTTTAATAATTATGTTATAATTGATAATATGTATTTTGTGTGTGTGTATATATATATATATATATATCGGTATTTTGGTATTTTATTTTAAAATACCAAATACCATACCTAATACCAATTTGTTTTAAAAACTTAAACCAAATACTATAGCATATACCAAAATACCGAATATCAAATACCAAAATTTTCAATTTCGATATGATAATTCAGTGTTTACTTAATTATGCACAGCCCCATATATTATGCTGAACCAGTATATTATATTTGTACTCCAATATAATATACCAATTATAGTATATTCAAGTTGCAATATATTATAATGGATTTTTTTTCAAATTTTGAACAATATTTTCTTTTAGATTTATCTTTCCATGAAAAATAATTAAATTCCAATTACTAAAAAATATGACTATTTTTAAATAACCACTTATAAATCTACCTATTTTTAAATTTCTCCCATTATTATATGGTGAAAAGATACATGGAAAGTTGCAACGGTGCGCAAAACTGATAGGATAATGGGAGTAATAGCAAGAGTAGTTTCTTGGAAACTTTTTAAACTTTGCACAAAGAGCTGAGTGTTGACCGCACGTGATGCAAGATAAAGTTAGTGATTCGATCTCCAGACCCCGCACACAGTGAAAGCTTAGTATACCGAACATCCCTTTAATGCAGCCAAAATCTCTTACATAAGAGCTGTTTGTTTCACAAACTCAGATCGTCATTCACGTGGGATCTTGAACTACAATCACAAACTACTACTAATAAACAATTACTCTCGTATTGTTTACACTGTTAAGTATATATAACTTGTGGCCTTTCATAAGTCGGATACATCTCATCCTCGAGGCAGAAGCAAGATAAGGAATTTGAAGTATCCGAGTCTTGGTACTTCAATAAAACCTAATTATCAGAATGATACACGAGGGAGAGAGGCATATATATCGAACATCACACAAACAAAATGTTGAAAAATAAATGACGAGAGAGAGATCGCTATAAAGGAACTTAACATAAACAACTATTTTTATTTAACAGGATGATGGCCACAAAACTAGATCAAACTAGGATCATCAGCATGAAATACAGATAATAAAGAATGAAACTATTAACACTAGGTTATCACCAAAAACAAAAAAAGGCATCACCTCCAAGAATTTCTACATTCTTTTCCTAGTATGTACAATTAGCCTACCGCCCCAACGTAATTCCATCTGCATACTCCCCGATTCTGCAAGATAATTGAAACGATTAAACCAGAAAAAGGAAGTTAGGAAGGATCAAAGACAGAAAGGAGTAGCAAGAGCGTGCAGTTCTCGAGATTACCTCTCTCAATTATAAAAGAGGAACACTGGGAAGCATTCAAACCTACACCAATGTATCTCCAGTTTTTCCACAGAAAAAGCACATCGTCTTTATACAGTCAGATAACTGATTTCTCGCTCCCCGGGATCTTCAATCTCGGTCAAGCTTTGCCATGATGATGTTTTCATATAAGAGTACATTATTTCAGACTATGCAGAGACACAGAGTGGGTCAAGTTTTCTCTGAATGACTCGTTTTCTGGTTCTCCAATGCTTCTTTCTCTGCTTTCTTTCTCTCAAACTCAATCTGCTTGCGATTTTCCTCCAGGGCTTGATTAAACATCCTTCGGAAGTTTAGCAATGTTGAGATAACTAGGGGGAAAATGAAATGGAGTTTAGCTCACATGACAATAGGACACACTTTGCCTGGTCTGTATCAATTGTAGAATAGTATAATTGAAAAATTTTAAGCTATACAAACGAACAACACCACTATAATTCAAAAAATTTAAGCTATAGTGCTATACAAACGCACGACACCGCAAGGCACTGAAGAAAAGCATCAGATAGCTGCGATAATGTCGCAGAAATCTGAAGCACAGAGAACACATATTAAAGCTAGGAAGCCGACAAGTTATTTGATCAACCAAGCTATCTGTCAGTAAGACCAATTACATTTCTTCTTAAACAATCAAACGAGAATTAGAGCCAATTAGTAGATAACAACTTAATCAACATCGTTGTTGTATTCAATTTTTCTTATATAAGGACGATGACTTATCAAACATTACCTTGTTCAAATGGGCAACGAGCTGGGTCTTCTCCAAAGTAAAGAATCAATGCATCAACATTTCTACCCTGTTAGGTACAGAGAAAAGCGCACCATTAGGAACATCTTAATGTTGGACAGACACCAAAAGACCACAAATGTTTCTGTTACAACTAACACCTACCACACCAGAATAAAGTTGAGCCAAGGACCTCACTTCACCTTCAGCATGACAAAGGAACTCCTTCAAAGCCTGGAAAATGGCAATTATACCAATCAATTAGAATACTCATCGTCTACTTTCTAATTTCTTTCTTCTTTTTTCAAGCAGGTGAAAATTTGGTAAGATCCACCAAAGTGAGTAGCCTTAAACGGATGCGTCTAGTCTACTTTCTGATTTCTTTAGTTCTCCCACCAAAACATGTACCAATAAAATGCTTCAAGATTTCTTTTTTATTTCCCTTGGCTATCCAAGTGAAAATAAAAGGAACAAGAAAAAGTTAATAAGAGGATTCCCATCTCTATGGCAAGGACACGTGAGTGCTTTTCTCTCGTCTTTACCAAGAAAGATGAGAAAGGACGATCAAGTTACGATGCTTAAACATGACATGCAATAAAGTGAAAGAAAGAACTTCCATACTTTCATCTCAAGACACGCAATTATCTTGGACCAATGAGGAAACGAAACTAAACTATGCCTGGGACATCAATGACCTGGAAACAAAAATCCAAGTCAATTAGGGCTGTCCACAGCATATTCACTCACCATCATAAAACTCCCTTGAAAGCACACCATATCACCAATGATACAGGTCACTGTGTCTTATGGGAGCAAAAGTAAATGGCTGGCTGTTTCAGGTCTTAAGCAAAAGATTGAGAAAAGGGAGGAGCTGGGACGAAAGAGGAGTAGAGAAGGTCAGTGTCAAACCTCAAAAGTGATTTTTCCCTTGTTTCTTTTTAACATATAAAACACTTCAAGAGGTGAAACAAATTCAGATTGAATACCACACACATATAGAGTAGCTATGGTCGTTTCTACCAAGAGTTTGAAGGCTGCAACTAGACTCACCTCCCTGAAGACTGCAACTTAAACTCACTTCTGAACTCTGGACAATATGTTGGAAATAAAATTCTCCTATGTAATTTGCAAACGAATTCCATTAATCTAATTCATTAGCTTCCTACATTCTAAATCAAAACGAAGTGAAAATTTTCTGCAAAACCAAAAACTAAATGATATCCCCCAAAAGGAAAAGGGGGGTTACAAGAACATCTAAAGGTTCAAACAATATTACTAAGTCATGGCCATAGCATCAGCATCCAGATCCCCCAATATTGTGAAAGTGTGGCTGATAAGTGTTGCATATCCATTGATTTCGCAAAATACAAAATGTTTTACGTTCCGGAAAATCCAGTCAAGAAATTTGTATTCACAGCAAAATATAATAATACAAAAGAGAATTCTTGAATTCAGCAAATAGGTTTTCCATTAATTGAAAAGTCATACAGTTCACTCTCTCCAGAAATTAACCAAGAGATGCAAAAAAACAGCAATCCTGCAAATCCCCTTCTCTTTAGGGCCCAAATTCATTTTATCCAACTTGTCATCACTTGGAGCACCACTTAATGCATATTTTGGATAGTTTGGTTAGAAACCAAATCACAGATGTCCTAAAGGAGAACAACTTCAATATCTACTGTAATATCAGTTTCAGTGGAGGATGAATTTGGTAAATGATGTTGCTAGCATATTGGACTTCCTAGACTCCTACCATGTAACTCCTTGGTGCTACATTTTAAAAAAAAATGATTCTACTCAGAAACACGGAATGCTCATCAAGTCGAATTGAGAGCAGAACAGATAAAATAAATAGTAGTTCTCATTGTTGGCACACAGGAGAAAGAAAGAGAGGCCTTGCTGTCCTTTACATCTATAACTTGTCCATCCAAAAAAGAAGCACAACATTACCACCCCGTATAGCGACGGGGTGGTCGAAGTGGAGGCTTGCATCAGGAGTCCTGTGTGATAAGAAAGTGCCACAGAAACTCAAGGGGAAGTTTTATAGAGTTGTGGTTAGACCTGCCATGCTGTATGGGACGGAGTGTTGGCCGGTGAAGAAATCTCATGTTCATAGGATGATGGTTGCGGAAATGAGGATGCTTAGGTGGATGTGCGGGCTCACCAAGTTAGATAAGATTAGGAACGAAGTTATTCGGGAGAAGGTGGGGTGGCCCCAGTGAATGAGAAGATGTGAGAGGCGAGGCTTCGGTGGTTCGGGCATGTGCGGAGGAGAAGCCCCGATGCCCCGGTGAGGAGTTTTGAGCGGCTAGCGGTGGTCGGTGTGAGGCGAGGCAGAGGGAGGCCTAAGAGATACTGGGGAGAGGTGATTAGACATGACATGGTCAGGATGCGTATTTCCGAGGACATGACCCTTGATAGGAAAGTCTGGAGGTCTAGTATCAGGGTGGTAGGATAGGGGCTTTTAGTTTTTTCGTTCTCCTTGCTCGGGGTGGGTGAGGCGTGGTAGGGCCGCCTATAGATGATTAGTTATGTTCTGTTGTGGTAGTCATTTCTGGTTGTTACTGTTATGATATCATTGCATGCCTGCTTATTTATTGGTATTTATGTCTCTTATGTTTAGATAATTTTTATGCGTTGTATGCTGGAGTGACTAATGCGGTTTTTGTTTTTGTTTTGTTTGCTTTTCCTTTCCCTGCGCCGAGGGTCGATTGGAAACAGCCTCTCTGCCTTCTCGGGTAGAGGTAAGGCCTGTCTACATATTACCCTCCCCAGACCCCACCTTGTGGGAATATACTGGGTTGTTGTTGTTGTTGTCTCTTTCTTTGTTTGTGGTTCCTCTCGCACCGCGTCTTTTCCTATTTTATGTTTCACCACTCCAGATTTTGAACTGGTATAATGCTCGTCTACTAAGCTCTTCATTCTTCCACGGATCTCCGCTCTTTTTGTTCTTTATCACAGTGAGAACCTTTTGCTCTTCTTGTTCAATATCATGTATTACCAAATAGTGTCTTGACTCAGAATTCTTTTTCTTTCTCCGTTTTTCATTTGAAAGAATAAAAGTGAAATAAAGCCTCAATCAAAGGAGAAAATAATCAGTTCTGAATTGCATATAGTGCAATCAAGGAGGATTCATCTATTCGAATTGAGCTATTACCTACAGTCACGAAAATTTCTAACTACTTAGGAGCATCCCTGCAGATGCCAACATTGTGCTTATTTATTTTCAGTTTTCATCTTTAGTGATGGAATGAGGACTGGTAAGAGCGCACTGGACATCTCGTAAGGGAAGATAGACCAATTGGCACTGCTTCGGCAGTGGAACATACAGCATGTTTGGCTATTTTCTTTTTCTTTTTTTTTTTGGGGGGGGGGGGGGGGGAGGGGGATGGAGTGCAAGCTTCCTGCTTTTGTCCAACTATGATGAGGTCAAAACGAATTTTGTTCTGTGTTCAATATGTATTGATGGCAGAAAAATTAAGAGAATGAGACACTGAGCATAGAGGGTCGTTTTTAAGTATGACTCGTCAGGTGGTTGGAGCGGGACATCTCTGCAGAAAAAAGAACTTGAATAAGCTTGTTCTCTAAAGAGTTGCCCTTTCTATCAGGAATACCAAATCATTTTAACCTCCAGCATATGTCAGATGTTTGAAGATACAGCTCCTGTCTGAGTAGGTAGAGTCGCCAAAGATCAAAGAATCTGATGGTATGCAGAAATCAGCATTATTTAGATCACTGTAGTCATAGCTTACCTTGCGAAAATTCTCGGACACAATTCCGTCGTTCTCAGACATGGACAGTTCTTGTACAACTTTCTCCAGTCCTTTGCTAATAGCTTGCATTTCCTCTGCAAGAAATTTCAGTTGTATCTGCGGAAAATTTTTAATCAGACCACTGTCGGTCATATTTCTACAGTGACTTTATAATTGGTTGGTCGAAATAACGATACCTTTGCTGAAGGTTCCAAGCTAGACAGATCTTTAGAAAAATCTAGCAGTTCGGGCAATTTGTCAGCAAGTACCTGACAGAGAAAATTTCGTCAAGCATCTTGTAAAATATGCTGGTTGCTAGCATAAATCAAAGGCATTTTGCAAAGTTATAAATAGTTAAATATCAGCACAATGACATGGAAAAGTGAATAAGAAAACAATAGTTACCAGTAGCATTTTACAAGGAAAAGCTTCATACTGGTTCAGGGTCTAAGTGCTAGAGGAGAATTTAACACCAGTAGATAAGATATCTGGAAGTACCACGCGCCAGCAAATTTTGAGGATAGAGATTAATTGCATAGATTGATTTGACAAATGTGAGGAAGCTGATAACAATGTTCACAAAAAGAATAAGTTTTGTGATTGAATGCATGTCGTGAGGGAAGATCTGTGTCCGTCGATCTAGTCATTATTCCTTTTTGTTCCTAATCAAATAAGACCTCCATTCTGCCTTTCAGTTAAACTTATTAAAATCAAGTGATACGCAAATTCAGAAAAATCCAGTTAAAGAGATAATCCCTGATTTGAAAAGAATTGAGCTCTACAACACACTTCAGACACTAATTCTTTTTCCTCGGCCTGACCAGTTAGGATAGAAAACAAAGTCACACACAATTCCTGGGACAATTGAAAAGGACCTGATTACAGAAGGTGCAATCAGCTGATCAGATTGGGTAAATTTAGGTCACAGAAAAGAGATGATTTACTCATGCTCAACATAGACGATTCCTACCTAAGGAGCAAAAATCCGTGAAAGATGTGTACATTCTACTAATCACTGTACAAACATCACGGATTTTTATGTCAGCATTTACTATAGGAAATGTTATGACTCAAGTAGCAATGGTTTATTTCAGAAATGGATGATTCTTTTACTTTGTTATTTTTCCCTCACAAGTTGGACAGCATTCCACTAAACTAAAGAGTATTAATGGCCCGACCAAGGAAAACCATCAGATCTGCCAAGAAATTGCGACTAAGTGAACTGATTTTATTCTGCTCAAGATAGGAAGAAATCTGAGCACAATACAAAACACAACAACAACGATAAACAACAACATCCCAGTGTATTCCCACAAGTGAGGTCTGGGCACAATACAAAACACCACATCCAAAATATTCGCCAACCACATCATTATGCTCTCACAAGAAGACTACCGACCAAAGACTGTACCTTGCAAAGATAATGCATGAGAGTCATCTTATTGTTCCGTGCACGTGTCTCTGTTAGTTTAAGGAGGCTATCTAACCTGAATCCAACAGCAGACCCTACACAAAAGCATCAAGATATCATTAGATGAAGTAAAGATCCCAAAGTCCAAAGAGAAAACTAAGTTGTGAGAACTCATTTATCATCTAACTGAAGCAGGGAATTGTTCAATAATTTCAAAACCAGAAAAGCCAATGGAGAAGACAATTGTGGAGATTTATCACCTCACAATAAAAGCTTTGAGAGATACCCAGTTGATTTATTTGACAAGTTCTCCTTATCTCTAGAGTAAAGATTTCTACTGCTGAACAAGTCCTCGACTTGGAAATATCTTAGTGGGAACAGTTCCCCAAAACGTTCACAAAAGTTGGAGTTCACAGATGCTATTCAACTCCCAATAAGACGTAATAATGAAGAAATAAATAGCAAGATAAGCTTGAGTTGAAAGAGATTGTTAACCCAACCTCTGGCGGTTCCCTGGTTCAAAGCATTTCCGAGAGAGAGAATTGTCTGCATAATCCTTTTCAATTTTGATGAACCCTTGATCTGATTACAACATCAACATCAAACGAAAGATGAAATCAAGGATATTGTCAAGAAAGAAATCCCTAGTCTTATCTAATGGTAAAACATTAATAGTTAGAAAAGAAAAAACAAAAAGAAAATGTACCTGCTCAGCCGCCGAATTCACAATATTCAGACTCTTCCTTAGCTCAGAAACCTGAAATTAAAGCACAATGAATACGCAATCAGCTAGGAAGAGTGAAACACTCCCACGGCAGCAAAAAGGCAGTAGATGTGGCATCTTCTCACCTGAGATTCAAACTGAATCTTAAACGAGAAAACTCGCAGCTTGGACTCTATTCGTGGTACTTGCATCAACTCTAACATGAACTGTGACAATGAATAGATCTTAGAATTAGATGTCAATACATAAACGGTGCAATCAACTCCATGCAGGAGAAAAGGTGGCAGTAAACCAAAACAAGGAAATAAGTTAGTTTGGACAGACCTGTTCACATCGACCCAATTTCTCCTTCTCTCCTTTATAACCCTGAAATAGATATGTTCAACAAAGCAACATTGTTCACATGGTCCTATATACATCAAGTTATTAAGTGTTCCTCTTTTTTTTTTCAAAGAGATATTTCACCTTGAGAGTTTCCATCTCCTCCTTAGTCGGGCAAAACTTAATCAGATTCTCCACCTGATCCACATCTAATGCTGAATCTTCCAGTGCAAGAACTGAGCTCTGTTGAAAATTTTAGAAGTGATAGCTAACAATTAGAAGCACAATTCAACTTTTAACAAAACATTATACACAGATTAACATTTATTTGTGTGTGCTACGCACCATTCTTGGAAATAATCACGTGTTAGTATAACTCAACTATATGAACGAGTATATGGCCCAGGGAACATCACAAAGAAAGATGAGAGGAAGAGGGGTGGAGGAGGTTAAAATAAGGAAAACATCTTACATGCAAAAAGTGCACAAACAAACCCAAAATTTGTGATCACAAGATTCAACACTTGGAAGTACAAATACCTTTCATTTTGGGATAGGTGACACTAGAATAGTTTTGTTTTCTTTAAATATCAGATTATATTTAAATCAGCAGGGATATGTACATTGGTTAAACAATAAAGTGTGGTCTTAGGATAGCAGAAAGGATGAGCTTTTGACCAAGACAATTAAGCAGTACAGAGTCCAAATCAATTGTAAGCTTATTACAGAGGTTTATTCGAAAATTGAACAGCTCGTGAGAAAATTTCCAACAAGGTCAACAATGTGATTGTTATTCCTATTTCCGAAAGGAAGTTTAACACAATAATTGAGAAAATAGAAAGGGAGTGCAATTACAAAGTTGAACGGATCTAGGAACAGGGGAAAAGGTTTCCTGTATTTTCTTACTAGGAGGACAAAAATCAATCTTTAACATCAGAAACTATAAAATCATGGGACAAGTAACATGCTTTAAATTTTAGAATATGAAGTGTGAAATGAATCATCGTGATAATAGCACCACCCTATTGCTATAGAGAGGTGGATAGATAAGTACCCAAGATAATATGGCAGAGATGAATCTGAACATTTGGTACAACCAGCTATGTCAGAGATTATATTCTAGGATAACCAGATTATCCAAAAACAAAGTCTAACTGTATATGAATATAGCTTACCAGCATATCATGCAGTGGTATTTTCACCTTAGAAAGCATGATTTCACAATTATAAGCCCGTCTATGATCAACCTGCCAAAATAGAATTCAGGTAAAATCTCTCTTAAAACTTGGACGAGCTGAAACAATGACACAGTTACATCTTTCCTCCACATCTAAACGTGAAGGGAGAAAATGCAGTAGCTTCCACAAAGCTATGCGAGTATCAGTCGGGATAAGTTATATGAGATGTTACTCGTGAATAGGAAGATTTCACTGAATCCTTGACAAAGAAGCTTAGATAATTTGCGGAAAACAAACTCGGAAGCATAATTTAAAAATATTGTTTGTCCAACCAGCATGAATATATAACTGTAAAAGATCCCAATCTATAGGCCAAAGAAAAAGAATTAAGAATTTGTTAATTAGGTTTTTTACGGTACAGAGAATGTAAATACTAGCTAGAGTAACAGAAATAGCTTTTTTTAAAATGGCTATGGTGTCCGGATCAGCCTGCGCACACCTCAACTATTCCACCGGATAATTGCGACCTTCCACACAAGTATCGGGCAACTCTATCAACCAAGGTTTAGATAGATAGGAACAGATCACCTAGTACTTTTAAACTGAGAAGGTTCTCCTCTCACTTCATTGACTACTAGGCCACACCCATGGATGCACAAATAGCAAATATTTTACTGACCCCCGATTTTAAAAAAATTGTAAATTACACTGTGTGTATCTAACAAACAAGACTGCCTCCATTATGAATATGAAAGTTCTATTGACCCTTGTTTCAAACAAGGTGAATAAAAATCATAGGGTTATAATCCAATAACAGGGCTGCCTCAGTACGATGAGCTAGCCAGTTCCTTTTTTCCAATAATTATCTTTTAAAGAAAAGGACTAACTTCCATAAGAAGTGGCATCCTCAATAATGTAGCTACTATTCCAGTATCTTTAATTTTATGTTATTCAGTAATTTCAGGGATGGTTCTGAATGAATAACACATCACAAAAGCATTTAACAGCTCCAACATTTGGCATTCTTGACAATCCAACCATGGTTCATTGTGGATTTAATATTTACGATAGTATGGAAAATTTAAGTATCGTTTTAAGTTAACAGTATGACACTACTATATAAACATTACATATATCTAGTGATGTTACATAAGCAAATAAGGATCACTTGGAGCAAGCGTGCCTAGAGATAAGAGACGTCACTACGACACGTCAGCATTGTGCTCCTCCTTTCACAAACTTAGGGTTTTGAATAAAACTCCATGGGATTTCAGCCGGAGAATTTCACTCCACAAACCTTTCGAAAACAAAGTTTCTTAAGGTGAAAACTAGCTGAACTAAAAAGAATCCATTTGAAAGCACAGAATAGTGTCAAGAAAGAGGGATTGGGGAACGAGATGCACGGAAGGAAGATAAAGAAAACAAGAACATGATCAGAAAGTGTATATATTGGAATTAGACTGTTCATAACATTTAATACTTTGAGATTAATGTCAAATAATGGAAAACAGGAACAGTGCAAATGACTTAAGCGAGACAAAACTGATTCAGGGAACCTTAGCAAATATATTTATAAGGGAACTCAGATGTCATATAGACAGAAATAATTACCAGCTGCACTTTCTCCGGCTTCTGCCCCATTGAGGTCCTCGAATTCCTTTTTCCACCTGGACCGCCTTGTCCTGAAGTTGGAACTGCAGCTGAAAAGAGAGATTCAAGCTCTGATATATCAATCTCTGGTGCCCTATCAAACAGAAATTTAAGGACATGAGACATTGTATATGAAAGAATCTAAAAGAATAAAAATGATTTGACTGATGGCTACTTTCACACTCAAAGTTAGCACCTACTTGGGAGCATCACTACATTTTTGAGCCTCCGCCCACAAGCTTCCTGAAACTGCTCTAGATATCTTTAACCAATGCAATGGCTTCAGTTTCTTTGATGACTGGCTTCTTGAATTCATGGTACGAGATAATGGTCCTCGGCCCTTTAGGCCGGGCGGAGGAGCAGAAGGCGGGGGCGGAGATGGAGAAGTAGGGAGATTACTACCTTTTGATGCTGACTGTGTCGGACCAGAACCTGGTTTTAGATCCGCCTTAAGAGAAGGGACTGGAGGAGGGGGAGCTGAAGGAACACTCTGTGGAGAGCCCAATGCAGGAGGAGGAGGAGGAGGAGGCAGCGGCACTGCAGATATATTCGTATGCTTAGAAGCTGCAGCAGGCAACGGAGGGGGTGGTGGTGGAGAGGGCCCACCACTACACAAGGAGTTCTCCTTCATAGGTTGCCCAGGAAGAGGTGGAGGAGGAGGTGGTGGCACTCCACTATGGGAAACAACTTTTTCCTTCAAAGGTGGAGTGGGTGGAGGTGGAGGTTGAGGCGATCCACCAATAGAGGCAGAATTTGCTTTCAATATTGGGGTTGTAGTCAACTCGCATGGGGTTGGTGGTACTCCACCGCTGGAAACTACGTTTCCCTTCAAAGGTGGTGTGGGTGGAGGTGGAGGTGGAGGCAATCCACCAATAGAGGCAGAATTCGCATTCAAGATTGGGGTTGTAGTCAACTGGCATGGGAGTGGTGGTACTCCACCACTGGAAACTACTTTTTCCTTCAAAGGTGGCGTAGATAGAGGTTGAGGCGGTCCATTGATAGAACCAGAATTCGCATTTAATATTGGGGCAGTAGTCAATTGGCATGGAGGTGGAGGTGGAGGTGGAGGCGGTAGTGGCTTATCTCTAAAAGCTAAACTTTCCTTCAAATCTGGGACTGGTTCAAGCGGTACACCACTGCAGGCAGAATTCTTGATCAACGCAGGGGTGGTAAGTAATGGGTATGGGTCTCGAGGAGGAGGAGGAGGTGGTGGTGGTGGAGGTGATGACACACCTCTGAAAGATGAATGTTCCTTCAAAAGTGGGGTAGGAGGAGCAGGTGGCTGAGGTGATCCACCGACAGAAGCAACATTCTCCTTCAATAGAGGGGTTGGACGCGGTAGCAGTGGCGGTAGCAGTGGCGGTGACGGTGGCGGTGCTGAAATATTGGTCCTATGGATGACTTTTTGTTCCATAGGTTTGATAAAGGGAATGGCAACTGATGGAGAAGAGGAACTGGGAGAAGGAGCTACGGATGGAGGACAACTTCCAGAAGGATGAGGAGGTGGAGTAGGTTCCCTTTTAGCAGCTTCATCAGCTGGCTGCTGCGTTGTTACAGGAAGCAGAGATGTATCAAGTTGAGACATAGTAGGTCTGCCTTCCTTCAAGGATACAATTGCAGGACCTTCGGTTCTGGGTGGAGTAGCCGGAGATGCAGAAGGTACAGTTCCTGTAACTAATTTATCCTTCATGGGAGGAGTGAGCGGTGCTGGTGCCACTGGGGGAGGAGATAGAGATAGTCCAGTACAATGAGGAGGTGGAGTAGGTTCCATTTTAGCAGCTTCATCAGCTGGCTGCTGCACTGTTGGAGGAAGTAGAGATGTATCAGGTTGAGACTTAGTATGTCTGTCCTTCAAGGATTCAATTGGAGGGCCTTGGGTTCTGGGAGGAGTAGCCTGAGAGGCAAAAGGTACAGTTGCAGTGACTAATTTATCCTTCACGGGAGGAGTGAGCAGTGCTGCCAATGGCGGAGGAGATAGAGATGGTCCAGTACCAACACCCTGATCCTTTCCAGGTAAGGGTGAGGATGGAGGCGGAGTTGGAATACTAGTCTTAAACGGAAGACTCTTGGTTTCAGGTAGGGAAGGGAAGTCATTCAGCTTACCACATTCTTGTACAAGAGGATCCAACTCTTTTAAAAGTGGAGGACGTCCTAATGTTGGGAGAACATGCGGGGATGGCTGTGATGACTCAGAAGAAGCACTGGATTCTGCATTAAGGTCAGCAGGAGAAGGTTTTGAAAGAGGGATTGATGGCTGCAATTTTGACACCTTCATCTCACTTCTGGTCCCCACAAATTGAGATTCAGCTTTCGGTTGGTCACTTTGGTCTACGTTGGAGGATGATTTGATGGATGACACCAACGGCTGCTCCAACATAAAGGGTGACGAGCCCTTAGAGTTATTGTCCAGAGGTGCATGTCCTTTCCTTTCTCCTTGCTTCTCTAAAGTTGCTGGATCGAGGAGCATGCCAGTGTCTGTACACTGTGGAGGAGTGGATTCCAACTTGTCCTGGATCAAACCTGACGTGGTTATTTGTTGGAGCACATTGCGAGCAGCAGCGCCCTTCGGACTTACCCAATCTACACTGTTAAAGATCTCCTGAACTTTGGCAAATGCCTCCACTGGTAGGCCATCCTTCTCCTCAAAACAGGACAAATCTACAGGAAGAACAGAAGCAGCAGTGTCCATCTCTGAGAAAAGAACCTACATCCAGAGCACAACTTTCATAAAATTACAATATGCTTCTAGCTGGAGAGTATCAACAAAACATAAACATGCATGTAATACAAACAATGATACCTCTGCTCTGAAGTCTTTTGGAAATTGATCTTTAGCATCCCATAAAGTATCAAGTTCATCACGATTAAGTATCAAGATGTTTGACCTAACAAAAGCTGTATTAAACATGGTCCTAAACATCATCTGTTCCCGCTCCAGGTCATCGTGCAAGCAAATACATTCCAATACAACATCTCCTTGAATATGGCAATTGATATCAATCTTAACTAATTCACATTCTGCCTGAAATCACATTATAAAGATGTCATATCAATAGTCAGCTGTGTCCTAAGTAAGAAGTTATGCCCAACAAGAATGGGAAAGAGTGGGAGGGGGAGAAGCCCAGATATAACTTGTACATGCATTTTCGAGCATGTGCATATACACATGGCCAAGTACAACCTAATTCAACTGGATTCTACTTGAGCAAAACCATAAGAATGCCGGTCGAACAAAATGTCAGAAGCTTCAATAGAACAACTTGTTAAATATTCCAATTCTCTAAAAATCAAACATCTCAGAAAAACCGCAAGAAGAATTGCTCCTCCGGGAAGATGTGAAGCTGTGGAAAATCAAATATTAGATAGTTGATCCGCTCCAAATCAAACATCTCATTGATAGACCATAAGTTGTACTATCAGAGATAAGTTCCCTATATGTTCCTTGCTTCATTTTCATATTATTTACATGTGTTTTTTCAACTTTAGATGAAGTTGACAAGGTCTATATTCCTAGAAGCAAGCATGCTTAATCAACAAAACAGACTAAAGATACCCTTCCTCAAAGTTAGCAGAAACCCTTTGTAAATACGATATGTTTTTAGTATAGGATAAACTATATTACCTGCTTGTAGTGACGGACAACTTTATTCTTCTTTGGAGTTGAGAACAAAATTTTTGGCGACCGATCAGAAACTAGAAATGGATCCTGTCCATAGATACGAAATATAGGCCGGCAACCACCCTCTCCATCAAAATTAGGTATCGCCCTAATAATGATGCAATCCAAAGTGAGTGCCCTATCCAATGGAGGCCACTGCATGTTCACATTCCTCCTCGCTACATACTGTAGGTATCTTAGCTGAGAAGGAATTGGATTCAGTGGCTGCAGCAAGTACAAAAGCTCACGAGGAGCCTGCTTATAAATCATGTCTAATGTCTTCTGCTCTCCAGTGTAATGTTTCCTGTATATCAATAATGCAGCCAACATAAATGCCAAAACTGGCCAACCACCCCGTTCACAATGCATTAAAAGCACGTTTTGCTGCCCAAGTGAGAGCCAACTTTCACTGGATCTTAGAAAATGGTGTATCACCTCCATTGAAAGCAAAGGACAGCCCTCATAGTGCCGAGGGTAGTCCATTATTGTCAGATCATACTCAGACAGAGTATTTGCCATTGGACTCTGTGATTCCCCTTCACGAAAATTAAAAACCAATATTGAGACGTCAGGATAATGATCCCGAAGTTGACTAATCACACCTCCTACATAGCCTTTGTAATTTTCTTCCTCCCAAACATCAGTGGTGAAACAGCAATCAAACACTGCATATAAAGTAGAAGCAATTATTAGCGAAACTGATATACAACAGGCACTACCATTTTAAAGTCTCAAAGATTTTAATATTATGCTGATAAAACAGAGATGATATGAGTCGGCTGTAATAATGTCGGCCTCCTACATTATGCCAAGCTCTAAACATACACATTTTCTCTTGCCATATTAGTGTTCTATTTTTCTCCTTTTTTTAGAAAACAAATTTGGTTTCTGTTGTCGCAGTACTGTTTGAAACACTATAAGGAAGATTGCCAAGTTGTTTCCTGACAGCTTCTCATGTACTTATTTTTATGCATTACTTGTCCAGCACAACCACCTTTGGAACTATATGTCCATACTTTGCAAAAGCACTATCCTGAGTTAGTAGCATAACATTAGAAATTCCACTAATTTTTTTTATAAGTAACATCAGATATTTCATTAATTATTATACTAACAAACCACAAGCAGGCTTTGGTTTGTCTCAAACACATTTTTCTCCTTCTTATTTTCCAATGCCTCAATGAGATCCCTGTATAATACTTGAGTATATTAGACGAAAAGTTGAGCTGATTCCTCTGCCAGTTAAGCTGTTTATGCTTCAACTCAGCTCAGCTAGCATGCCAAATATGGTCAAATCGACAACACTCGATATCTTCATCACAACATCAACATAATTACATCACTTTCCTAGTCCCAAGAGTACAAAGGGCATTGAGTTCGCCCTTCAGCTTAGTTGAATTAAAATCTTAGACAGTTTCTTCATTGCAAGATAACTTGCATTGTGCTATAACTCAACCCGTCCACTCCAACTTAACATTCCCATATTGCACTGATTCAAATTAAACTAGTAACATACACTAGAAATATTCTTAACTCAATCCCCAAAACAAAAAACCAAAAAAAAAAAGCAAGAGCCGGAGGCGGTTCTAGGATTTGAACTTTATGGTTTGACTTCGAAATTCTACCACAAACCACTTGATTTACTATGTTCGGAATCTGTTCTTAATACTTATTTAGTGGATTTTTTTATGAACCAAAGTTACCGGGTTTGGACGAACCAATAACTAATGGACTAGGTCCGCCTCCAGCTAAAGTCTAGTCATAATTGTATTAAAGGCCAAAATACCTTATTCTGCAATTTCAATAACAATAAAGCTCCAATTCAGCTGGCACATGGTTCAAAACTCGGTGGATAATGAACCCACCCCTATACGTATTGCAATACTTCAAATTAACTTAGTCGCATACAGTAGAAACATTCATAATCAAGCTAAAAATAGTTTATCTACTGATCTAGTCTTAACTGTATTAAAGGCCAAAATACCTTATTCCGCAATTTCGATAACAACAATGCTCCTTTTCAGCTGGAGCGCAGCTGGAAATTCTTTGGATAATGAACCCGCCCCCCTAAGTGTTGCATTACTTCAAATTAATTATTACCACACTGTAAATATTCTTAATCAATCCAAACTGCAGTCTAGTCTTAAGTGTATTAAAGGCCTAAATACCTAATTACTCAATTGCAACAACAATAAATATCCTTTTCTATATGTTTCCATTTCCGCATTATAATTACATATTTCACAAATTTAATTATGAACCAAAAAAACTCAAAAACTGGTAAATTTCATATACATTCCAGCTCGATCTCAACAACGCCACAAAATTTACAGGAATATCTCAGAACATACATTAATTTAAAAAGCACAGCTCCAGCAACAAACCAAAAACATAAAAAAATAATTTTAAAAAAAAAACAAACATAAGAACGTACCGTAAACTCTCTCGCTGATCTCCAATAGTCCATCAGGCGGCTTCCTATAAAACAATTTCCTTAGCAGTGCCATTGCCGCTTATTTTACAATTCCAAAAAACCTATCTATATAAATTTATATATATCTATATATATATTATATGTACGTATATGTATGTGTACATATGTACGTATATGTGTGTGTATGTGTATTTTTGTGAATCTCTGTGTGTGTAATCGAAATGGAAAATTGTTGAAGAAGAAAAGTGGGGGAAAGGAAGAGAAAGCTTAGAAGCTGAGAGATCGGGTAGCGAATAAACAGGAAGAAATCTGAAGTCGACAATGGACACGTCAGATTTTATTTTAAAACGTGTACGTCGCGAATGCATTTAGGACAAATTTAGAAATAACGCAAACGTAGACTTTGGGAAACAAAAGTTTTATCTTCTACTATTTCAGATATATCCAATATTGGAAATTGGAAGTTTGTCATAAAATGGGAAATAATCTTTTTAAGTTTATCCATATTGGAAATCTTTTTATTTTTATTTTTCATGTGTATTCCTATTAGTTTGGGATTTATTACTTCATATTTCCCGTTCCGAATTCTACTTTAAAAGTAAAATACTAGACTATAAAAAGAAACTTTATTCGAAGGCTCAACCATATAAAATTTTATTAAGGATGAAGTAATATTTTATCATTCTGTCATAATTTTTGAAAGCTGGCATAAAGTGAAAAATATTGGGTTTATTTAAAACTTTCGGTACTAAAGTGACGAGAAGCATATGCAATAGTGTAGGTACTTGAAGCTGATGGCAATATCAATATTGGAGCTGTGGTCAAAGCTGTCTTGAGCTTCTAAAAGCTCTCCGCACACTCATCAGACAACACAAATGGAGCACCCTTCAATTTGGTCAAAAGCGACGCAATCGAAGAAATCCCTAAACAAACCTACGATAATATCCTGCCAACCCAAGAAAACCACAAATCTCAGTGGTTGAGGTCAGTCTAGGCCAACTTTGCACCGCCTCTATCTTCTTCGGATCAACCTGAATACCATGACTAGACACCCACGCGTCCCAGAAAAGCCACAGACCCAAGCCAGAACTCACACTTGGAGAACTTTGCATAAAGCTTCTCCTCTCTCAATCTCTGCAATACTACTATCAAATGCTGAGCGTGCTCCTCCCGGCTACGCGAGTACACCAGGATGTCATCAATAAACACAATCACAAATGAATCATGATACACTCGGAACATGTTGTTCATCAAATGCATGAACACGGCTGGGCATTAGTCAGCCCAAAAGACATAACTAGAAACTCATAATGCCCATATCTCGTCCTAAAAGTTCTCTTCATAATATTAGAATCCCTAATCTTCAGTTGGTGATAGCCTGAACGAAGATCAATCTTCGAGAATACCCTCACTCCCTCGAGCTGATCAAACAAGTCATCAATACGGGGTAGTGGATACTTATTCTTCGCTGTCACCTTATTCAGCTGCCTGTAATCGATACAGATCCTCATTGTGCCATCTTTCTTCTTCACAAATAAGAACGGTGCACCCCAAGTGACGCACTAGGACGAATAAACAACTTATCTAGGAGTTCCTAAAGTTGCTCCTTCAACCCATTCAACTCAGCTGATACCATACGATAGAAAGAAAAAGAGATAAGCTAAGTGCCCGACACCAGATCAATATCGAAATTAATGTCCATGTCCGGTGGCATGCCAGGCAGGTCCGCTGGAAACACATCTGGAAAATCCCTCACATCAGGAATAGAACCAAGGCTAGGAGTCTTAGCTCCAACATCTCTCACAAATGCCAAATATGATAAATATCATTTCCCAACCATCCGTTGGGCTTTTATGAAAGAGATTACCTTGCTGGGTACATAATCAGTCGTACCATGCACTCGATTCTCGCAATACCCGGCATAACCAATGTGATTGTCTTGGCATGACAGTCTAGAATAGCATGGCACAGATATAGACAATCCATTCCTAGAATAACATCGAAATCTTTCATGCTCAATTATAACAAATCAACTCGGGTCTCCAGAACCCCAATAGTAACAATACAGTACCAATATACATGGTCCACAATAATAGTATCGCCCACCGGGGTAGATACGTGCACAGGTAAAGCAAGACATGTGAGCGCGTGATTTTTGCCCTAAGCAAATTATTCCTAAAAATACAAACAAAATAATTTTTAATTTTTGTTGACATTGATGCCATTTTTGTGTTAAATAGTTGCATAATAATTCATAAAAATATAAAAAATACGCATATGCATTAAAAGTTTAATTTTTCAATTTTGGTATTAAGTCATTTGTGGGAACAAATTAATAAAAAATCAAAAATAGCATTTTGGTGTTTTAATTAATAATTACCATAAAATAGATATTAATTAGTAACAACTTAATAAACTCAGAAAATAAAAATAAACTACAAAATAAAAATAAAATACAAAAATACAAAAGAAAAAGAAAATACAAAAATACAAAATAAAAAGAAAATACAAAAATACAAAAGAAAAAGAAAATATAAAAATACAAAAAGAAAAAAAATACAAAAATATAAAGGAAAAGTATAATACAAAAATACAATACAATAAAATTTGGGCTAATACAAATTACACCAATTAATAAGCCCAAAAATTAGAAATGTCCTAGCCCAAAAGAAATTATACCCGATCTGCCCGATTCTTGGACAAAACGATAGGGTTTCAGTACGAGGGATCTGAGCCGTTAAAACTATGTATCCAACGGTCTTGGTTTTGTTTCTCATTAAATAAAACGACAATGTTTCATGTCATGTGATCTGAACCGTTTGTTTGATTAATCTAATGGCCAAAATTGAATTTTCATTTAAACTATTCGGTGTCGTTTCAAGGTTCAATGAATCTGAGTCGTTTCTTCATCTGATCCAACGGTCTCAGCTCATTAGGAAGCTTTTAATATACCAAAATGTTTCACCGCTAATTCATTTTATCTCCCGTTCACCCCCATCAACAAACCCTAGCCGCCCTTAATTTCTCTCGGTCCCCGCTGGAACCCTACCGGCGGGAGACACAACCTAGGCCAATCATTCCACCCTTAACACCAAAGAACCACCTCGGCCTCCTTTTCCCACCCCTCAATTTCCTTTACCTCAAATAAGTCTGGATCCCTTTGAATATTCAATTTAGTGTCGCCGGAACCCTAGTTCCGGCGAACACTACTTCACTGAAATCGCTCCAAAATCACCATGTGATATCCTCTAACCATCCTTAACCCCATTCTGAAGCCCTCAAGTCTCAAAAGTCACTGGAAAAATCCAAAACATTAAAGAAAGTCTGCCGGTGACCCCAAAATTCAAGAAAAAGGTCGGAAAAGGCCTCCTAGATGCCGGAGTTGGTCTTTAAAAGAAAAAAAAGAAAAGAAAAAGCAAGACTATCAAAAAAACAATAAGAAAAAGCTAAGTTTTTATTTTTCTTTTCTTATCTTTTTCCTCTTCTTCTTGTTTCCTTGTTATATAATTTATACATTTTTGCATGTTATTAGTTTACTAGTTAAGGTTTGCCTTTTTAAAAATTGATTAGTTTAGTTCTTTTGTTTCTGATTCTGAAAATTGATATTGTTTCTGCAACAAAAAGATAAAAATCCTAACAAATATAGGATTAAATAGATTTTGATAATTTTTTAATATTTTTTTTGTGTTGACTGTTTAACATTGATATTAATTAGAAGTTAGGGTTTAATAGAATTAAATATTAGATTTTTGATTGGTTTCTAGATTTTTTCGATTCTGATTATCATGAGTTCTTAAATTGATTCTGAAATTGATTAGAAATAATTTTGTTTTTGTATTAGTAGATAGGGGTAGTATGTGCATAATAAAAGGGTAATGTAGTGAATATTAAATAGAAGTGAGGGCAAAAGGCATCTATGTGATGGGGTTCACCATAAGCTTTTTTTTCTCGAGCTCTGAATAAGCTTTTTTATCCTCTTCTTCGTGTTCTATTGATCAGAAGCATCCAGCAACGCCTTGCCGATTTCGAATTCTAACACATAATGGCCAAAGAATCAATTAGTAATATGCCTTCTATTGCCAAAAGACCTTATATTCTCCTCTTGGTAAAGAGAGCCTCCATTTCGAGTTCGACAAAGTGAAAGAATCGATTCGCAAGAATAATATTATATTGGCAGTTGAAACGCACACTGTATTAAGTATATATGTGGGCTATAAGCCATGTTTGAGGCCTTGTGCCGACCTGTAGTATCCTTAGGGGATAGATATCTATGTGATAGCATGATTTGTAAAATCATTGATCTTAGTCCTGGTTTGACATCACTGTTATGAAATGCTAAGTCACATGTTCTTGGGAAATTAAATAAAATTAAAGTATTTTTCATTGATAATGAACTGGAACCAGGGTAGTTGTTGTTGTTGTTGTTGTTAATGAACTGGAACCTGGAAATAAATAAATTGAACTGTTGTGTGACTCATATGCATGTTATGGACTGAGTACGGATTGTACTGTACACCGCAGCGAATGATATGAATATTGCGCTTGGGCTGAAGAAGCCCCTCCGGAATCTGTACACACCCCCAGTGAGCGCCGTCGACGTTAAACGGATCGGATTACGCGATGTAGCGGTCATGTGCATTGCATTGCATTCTTGTTTGTAAATTACTTGTGTTATTTGTGGTTTGCTAATATTGTTAGTTCGTGGTAGGTATCAGACTATTAGTTTTAGCTTTGCTCTGTGGTAATTTGTGGATTTCCTACTTTCAGCTATTTTATATACTTTTTACTCATTGAGTACTTAGTACTCATCCCTACTCCCTGCACCTTTGTGTGCAGATTCAGGTACGCAGGATGGTTAGACGAGCAGTCCAGCTTATTTCAGAGTACTCGAGTTGCTGAGGTAGCTGCTAGCGCTCGCAAGATCTAGCTTCTCTCCTTATTTCAGTTTATTATCCATATACTTCCAGACTTGAGTATTTTGTTCAATATTCCTATTACTATTTAGTTTTTGCTTAGAGGCTCTAGACTCGTGACCCCAGATATTTTGGGAGTGTTATTTTTGGTGTTCACACTTCTCGGTATTTTTTTATTCTACTATTATCGTTGGAGTATTATTATTAACTCATACATTCTTCTTGAATTTGTCATTTTGGGACTTGTCTTTAAATGTGGAAACAATTGTTGGTCTGGCTTGCCTGACTTTTGGGTTGAGGGCCATCACGACTAGGTTTGGGTCGTGACAGTTAACGAGAGGCTGAAGGTTTGGAGACAGGCCCCTGAGTCTAGGGTTTCAAGTTGAGCATGACTAAGACAGACTATCTAGAGTGCAAGTTCGACGTTGAGCCGAGTGAAGCAGGCTTAGACATGAGGCTTGGATCACAAATCATCTCCATGAGAGACAATTTCAAGTACCTTGGGTTAGTTATCCAGACGGATGGGAAGATCGACGAGGATGTCATACACCGTATAGGAGTTAGGTAGATGAAATGGACGTTAGCATCTGCAGTCCTGTGTAACAAGAAAGTGCTAGCGATACTGAAAGGTAAGTTTTATAGAGCGTTGGTCAGACCGACCATATTATGTGAGGCAAAGTATTGGCCAGTTAAGAACTCACATATCCAGAAGATGAAAGTAGCAGAGATAAAGATGTTGAGGTGGATGTGCAGTCACACTAGGATGGATTAGATTAGGAATGAAGATATGGGTGTGACTCTTGTAAATGACAAGATGCGGAAAACGAGGCTTAGATGGTTCGGGCACGTACGAAAGAGAAACCCAGATGCCCGGTCAAAAGGTATGAATAGTAGCTTTGGCGGGTTCGAGAAGAATGAGATGATGGCCTAAGAAGTATTGGTAGAGGTGATAAGGCAGGACATGCCGTGACTTCAGATTTTTGAGGACATTGCCGTTGATAGGTAGGTGGGGAGGTCGAGCATTAAGGCGGTAAGTTGGGAGGTAGCTGAGTAATTTTCTACTTCATTTTGGATGGGAGGCTGGTCTGATAAGGTTTGTCCTAGGCTATTAGCGATTATTGTTGTGTCCAAACTATTTTTCGTTTTCGTACTACCGAGCCTTATTCATTGGTTTTTGCTATTGTTTTTCATCTATTTTCTGGTTCTTATGATATTGTTATTATTTCTATGGTTCTATTCACGATACTAAATATTAATATACTGTCTCTTTTCGTCTTCTTGAGCCGAGGGTCTTTCGAAAACAACATTCTTGCTCTCCGGGGTAGGGGTAATATTCTCTGTGTACACACTATCCTCCCTAGACCCCACTTATGGGAATTCACTGGGTGGTTGTTGTAATCACTTTTAATTTGACCAAAACTTTACTAATTTATCCTTAATAATATTTTTAAATTCACAAAATACTTTTCCTAAAATAAATTTCCTAACTTTCTCTTTGTTCCATATTCGTTTTTCATTATTTTATTTAAAAAGTTCAAGGGTATTTTAGTTATTTTAATAAAAAATGCTTAACTGAAAAAATAAGTCTTAGCACTTAAAAATTCTTTTCAAACATGTGCCATTTTCCAAATATTTGTGAACTCTAATGAACCAAGGAAATTGACAAATTACAAATAGACCACAAAAGGTCTGCAACTTCGCGCAAGGGGTCCGCAAAATCCTAAAACAAAATTCTATCCACACTTGGTCCAAGCAGCTATTTTCCGTCCAATTGAATTGTTGTAAACCTCATACCTCAAACTCAAAGTACTATAAATAGCCCCATGTGAAATTTTTTAACTACAACACAAATAAGTTCTTGGTCTTTTCTCTACCCTTCACCCTTTATCTTCAAAGAACCAATTTTTATTGGTTATTTTGGTAAGGGGTGAGAAAAAAGGGCCAAAGAATCATATCAGCTAAGTGGGGTTTTTTATTTTGTGAATTCTTGAATTACAAATTTGCTCTATAATTAGCTATGGCTTGTAGTGTTGCAGACTCTGGTTTCTTATTCTTGGTACATTACCCATTTCTTTAATTCTTTTTTCTTCCCATATTTGCTATACTGTTTAATTTTAGTTGCAATCTTATGTTTTTTTGGTTGATATTGTATTAGGCCTCCAAACAAAGACCAATTCATAGCACTAGAATTACCCACGTTGCTTCTTCAGGTTTGTATATATATAAGTTCTATGCTTGACATTGTTTGATTGAGCATGAAATTAAGAAAGAAAAACTGACTTTTGAAGTTTGAGGTTTTAAAAAAGTCCGTACACATTTGTATGGTTATAATCATTTTATTAAGGATAAATAAAAAGCGTAAAGTTAAATTCTTTCTAAATATAGAAAATTGTCATACTTTTTGGACACACTAACGTCTTGTTTTGGATGGTTATTATGTATCATTTTCATAACGTATTGTATAATATTGTTTTGATGTATACAATATTTGGATAGATTGTATTGTTTGCCGTCAATAATATGAAGAATAAACTTGTAATATTACAAAGAAAAAGTATGGTATAAGATATAATTATTATATAAAAAGGTAAGGTAAAGGATAATAATGAATTATTTAAGGACTAGATGAGAGACAAATAAGGTAATGACACGACTATGCCAAATCGGTCGTTACATAACGAGACACTTTTGGTCGTTACGTAATGGCGGATCTAACGATACGATACGAATAAAATTTAAGTAATAATCAAAACAACTATTGTATTTAAAGAATCAATACGATAAAATACAACAGGTAACAACCATCCAAACAAACTGTAAAAGATAAAGTGTTTTGTTGTGGATTGCCTTGTTGCTTGAACTGTGTTATTTTTTTTTTTTTTGGGTGGGGTGGGAGGGTGGGGGAAGGAGGGAGGTTTCCGTTTTACTGAGTTTCTTGAATTGAAGATGGGATTTCTTGATTTGATAGTGGAATACATAAACAACAACTATGCCTCATTTCCAAACAAGTTGGATCGGCGATATGATTCCTCATTCCTTTCACTTGTTCGATCATTGACAAGGTTCAAAGAAAGGGAGTGGAAAAAAAAAAGAAAGATCATCAGTTTCATCATGATCTGTTCTCAATTTCTGCAATATAGTTTAACCACCAAGTTCGGGATGGATTGGTGTGTTTTGTTAAACGAGTGGAACGATCTAAAGAATAACCTGCGGGAGATAGCTATGAATTTCTCTTAATTGACTTTTCCTTTCAACCTTCAATGTGAAAGTAGCTCAACTCATATCATAGTGGAACACATAAATGTATTTTCTTTTAATTGTATTTTGCAAATTGACTTATGTTTGGATTTATTTGTGTAATTGATTACTAAAAATTAGTGGCTATACTCTGGCAACCAAACTCCAAACAATATTTTCCTTGAAAAATGTTTTCCATTAAAGGGAAAAACGACTTTCTTCGCGTATGTTTTTATCCATAGTCCATTCGATTGGATAGTGAGACAAAGTTTCTTCCGGTATGAACATAGAATCACTAAAGGCCAAGTTTCCAATTTAAAGTCTATTGACTGTCCCTTTATTTACTTTTTTGACAAACATCTTATCTACTTTGCTTGTTTTAACGAAACCGAAAAGGATGCCACTGATAACCTAGAAATGTTGATGTTAACAAATATATTCATTGGTTCATCTTGATATTTCTGAAAAGATTTAAAACAATTTCGTATTTAAGATATGAATACTAAGATTCGCATATATTGCATGGTTTCTGGCCAAGTTTTCGTAATTATGCTGAAAACTGTAACTATAACTGAATTCTTGGATCTCTGTGCTTGAAATTGTTGAAGCCTTGAATTGTGTCTGACCAGCTTTCTGTACGATCTTATGTTTGTGCATAGGAACAGGAACATATTGTTTAAAGTGGGAAGGTCTACCTCAGAAAAGATCCAAACAAAACAGCTACTTAATTTCTTTGAGAAAGGCAAATGTTGTACGAGCTGTTGCAGTTCCGATAGCACCTTTTCCGTTAGACAATGCAAAGGATAGGAAACGGTTAAGTGAAATGTATGGCTTTAGACAAATTGGAGAACCACTACCTGATAATGTCACAATGAAAGATATTACTGAGACTCTCCCAAAGAAGGTACTATTATTTCCCCTGAAAAAGACTTGTGAAAATTTATATATTGCGCTCATTTCCTTTAGAACCTGGTGATTGGTGTTGGTACATTAGCTGCTCTCTAATTCTCCGTAGTTTGTTGTCAAAGTACCCAATGTTGATTGACTAGATCCAGTACGTATCCCACACCCCAAGATCCAGTATGTATCCCGCACCCCTACCAGTGTCGGTGTTGTGTCGACACGGTTGCGGCACCATAAATGAAGAGTCCACACAAGTTTCATTGTTTAGTAACTTGCTATCGATGGCAAAATTTTCATATTAGATTGTGTTTACTGCATTAGGTATTCGAGATTGACGATGGGAAGGCATTGAAGTCAGTTTTGATATCAGTAACTTCATATACTCTCGGGCTTTTCATGATTGCCAAAGCTCCCTGGTATCTACTTCCCCTGGCCTGGGCTTGGACAGGAACAGCAGTTACAGGGGTACGTTCTTTAAATCTGTGATTTTTTCTTGCCATTATTTATTTTTTATTTGTATCGTTTTCTTAACCATAAAACTCCAACTCATCTTTCCTCTTTTGGTTTTATTTGTGAAGTTCTTTGTAATAGGACATGATTGCGCTCACAAATCCTTCTCAAAGAACAAATTATTGGAAGATATAATTGGAACTCTGGCCTTTTTGCCGTTGATATATCCATATGAGCCATGGCGGTTCAAGCATGATCGGCATCACGCAAAAACAAACATGTTCGTTAAGTGGCTCTTCTCCATTTATTTTTTTCTTCAAGTTAATCACATCTTTGTTTGGGGCATGAGCTGTGAATGTCAACGTCTTATTCCATTGTATTTAGCTCTTCCGAACCTAATTCTGCCTTGCTTTTTAATACTTGCCTTTTTGGAATTCAAGTTTTATTTTTTAAATTATGTGAACCAAAAACTTTTGCCAGCTGATCCTACACAAGTCAGATAATAGGTGTAAATGTGGTTGACAGCTTCAAATAAATGGAATTCAGCCTCATCGATTTTCAAATTTTCCCTTCATGTCTAAAGGTGGTATAAAAGTAGTTGCCAGTTTGTAGACTAATGTAGTATGCCAGCTCTTTATTTTTCATGTTACACAGTTTGTACTCATTATTCATCTACTCCTTACGTTATTTACGTGATACAGTTTGACTTGACACAGAGTTTAAGAAGAAAAAAAAGAAGATTTAAACTTGTGATCTTAAAAACTTAAAGTGTAAAAGCTTTTGTGTGGCTTTTAATATATGTGACTATAGAAGTTTCTCATTAAGGGTAAAATGGGAACATGAAAAGTTTAAAGTTAAATTATTTTCAAATATAGAAATGTGTGATTCCTTTTTATAATGGAGTAATAAGGAAAGTATGTCACGTAAATTGAAATAGCAGGAGTAAGTGAAAACTATAAATTTCACATTTTTTTCTCTGTTTCCAGGTTGCATGAAGATACAGCTTGGCAGCCTGTCTGGAAGGAGGAGTTCGATTCGGTTCCTGCTCTGAGGAAGGCAATTATATTTGGTTATGGACCCTTTCGACCTTGGATGTCTATAGCTCACTGGTATACTGCCGTGAAAATTGCTATATTTTCTAATTTCTATGGCTGTTTATAATTTCCTGAAGACAAGAGGGGTTACTCTGATGGTAAGCAACCTCCACTTCCAACCAAGAGGTTGTGAGTTCGAGTCTCCTCAAGAGCAAGATGGGAAGTTCTTGGAGGGAAAATGCCGAGGGTCTATTTGGAAACAGCCTCTCTACCCCAGGGTAGGGGTAAGGTCTGCGTACACACTACCCTCCCCAGACACCACAAAGTGGGATTATACTGGGTTGTTGTTGTTGTTGTTGTTTATAATTTCCTGATTCATATATACTATGTTAAATCTTGATTTAGGTGGCTCTGTCATTTCAATTTGAAGAAGTTCAGACCAAATGAAATTAACCGGGTGAAAATAAGTTTGGGTTGCGTCTTTGCTTTTATGGCAATTGGCTGGCCATTGATAATATGGAAAACAGGGATTATTGGATGGATTAAATTCTGGTTAATGCCGTGGTTGGGTTATCATTTTTGGGTAATGACAATTTCTGCTCTCCTGTGATTCCCTCTTGGTATGTCTTTCTCGAAGATTTGCTCGATAAAACTTCTGGTACTAATAACTTTTTATTTGATTTCAAATGGTCAGATGAGTACTTTTACAATGGTTCATCATACGGCACCTCACATACCCTTCAAAAATTCTGATGAGTGGAATGCTGCTCAGGCCCAGCTGAATGGCACAGTTCACTGTGATTATCCTAGTTGGTAATTGATCTCTCTTGTCCTCTTTCTTGACATTACAGGCAATTCTTAATCTTTCATGAATTAACTGTAAATCTGTAAATACTTTTTGTGCTGGTGTTAGATAGTTTATGTATATAGTAGGTTGAGTGTCCCATATTGGAATATATGTATTGTGTAGTGTGTAAAGTATAGATATAAATAGGACGTCTTGTATTATAGTTGAGTAACGCATATCAAAAATAATATTTCCGGTGCCTTTACTTTCACATGGTCTCTGAGCCGGACCTGTTCTAGTTCATTGTTTCACCGATGTTGGGTCCCCATATTATATTGGTCACGCTCTAGTTGGTAGGCTTGGGCGTGGGGGGAGGGGTTGAGTCTCTCGCATCGGCTAAGGGATGGGGAACATTGGTCTTATATGGATTGGGTAATCCTACCCTCATGAGCTAGCTTAAGATTGACTTAGGCTCAATGTCCATTTCTTTGTCAGAAGGTTTTCTCAAATGTAATCCACACTGCACCTAAGGTGTGACCTATTTCTACTAGCATAGATATTAGAACAGGAAAATTTGGATAGATTATTATATTCAAGGTAAATACATGAAGTGTTTAAAATTTTTGATACGAGAAGTCACGGAGTAGATAGTTGAAAGATACCACATCAGGATAAAGATATCATGAAGCAGTATGAATTGATACTAATTTGAATTTCTTGGAAAATATATACTTAAGAAAAGAAATTAAGTATTTTAGGATGAAAAAAGAAAGTTGCTCAAGTAAATTGGTGCCATCGGAGTAATATATTGAGTGCCAGAAAGGCGAGGTAAACAGACGATAAAAGTGCGGCCATACTCTCACTCTCAACCGATTCGGTCTACAATTTGAAAATCTTGAGAACAGAAATGGAATTAGTCTGATTTATTAATCTGTCGGAGTTGATTGCGTCTAAGAGATAAGCTTTCAGTTTTCTACTATTTTTTGTTTCTATAAGTTGGCTTTACGGAACTGTTCCCTCTGCTTTTCTCTTTCCGTTTTTGTCTGAAATATTCATTTTTTCTGATCTTTGCTCTTTCTTTTCTACAGGATTGAGGTTCTTTGTCATGATATCAATGTTCATATCCCCCACCACATATCCCCCAGAATACCGAGTTACAATTTACGGGCAGCTCATCAATCTCTCCAACAGAATTGGGGAAAGGTATCTTGAACCATCATTTTCTCTCTGACAGTGTTTCATTTCTTTTATTGACGCATGAATCCGGAATCATTTTTTTATTTGGTTCGTCCTTGGGACATTGGGGTTGGGGGTTGCACTTGACATTTTGTGCACTGTGCTATATGAATTTAGACCACCTGTTTTTCCTTAACAACCTAAAATACTGTCAGTTATCTATTAAATATGGCAATAAGATAAGAAAGCACCGTCACCCCCCCCCCCCCTCTCTCTACAACCGTTTTGCATGGTTATTGACAATCTTAAGTTTTGTTCTTGAAACCTAACAGTACCTGAACGAGGCTTCATGGAACTGGCGTCTAATGAAGACAATACTGACAATATGTCATGTGTATGATAAGGAGCAGAATTACGTTCCCTTTGACGAAGTTGTCCCTGAAGAAGCCCAGCCGATTACATTCCTTAAAAAAGTAATGCCTGATTATGCTTGATCGATGTGCACTTCAAAAGGTCGATTCTCACTCTTCATTCTTTCGGAAGGTATCCTTCCAATTTTTTGGGTCCGGTTAAGCGGTCCAGGCCTAAATTTCAAGTTCTCACCAATATTTGAAAGACTTGTTTTAACACATCAGAGCGAGAAATTTCTTCTCAGGAAGTTTCTTGTTAGTGTAAGTGTAGTATACAATAATTTAAATTTCTCAAGGAAATCACATTTGTCATCTTTTTTTAGCAAGTACCCATGAATAACATGTTGCTTATTTTATAGTACTCAAGTTTCATTATGTTCTTCTTTTCGAGGTCGATTTAATAGATGGTTGACAGTGATTTCTCTTACACTGAGTTATCTGTTTATTCGCTGTGCCATTTGCTTCCGTTGTCCTGTTACCTTGTTGTTGGTACTGTTTATTGCTTCCTTTTCACTGTTCTTGAGCCGATAGATCGATGGTCTATCAGAAACATCCTTTCAGTCTTCATAAGGTGGAGGTAAGGTCAGCATACACATTACCTTCCCCAAACCCCACTTGTGAAATTACACTGGATTTGATGTTGTCGTTGTTATTGAGTTATCTGTCTATTGTTATTTTGCATGTTGGACATCTAAACCTCATGCTAACAGGTTGTAAATCTGATGTACTTATATTAAAGTATTGTCTTAAACAAGAGGAATCATACTTTTGAAAAATAATACAGTCAACCTCTATATAACACAACAACAACAACCCACTTTAATTCCACTTAGTGGGATCTGGGGAGGGTAGTGTGTACGTAGACCTTACCTCTACCCTAGGGTAGAGAGGCTGTTTCCAAATAGAAACTCCGCATCCTTGCCTCCAAGAATTTCTCACATTGCTCTTGGGGAGAAAATTACTTACCATCAGAGCAACCCCTCTTGTCCATCTCTATATAACACTTCTATATATGATAGCATCTATATATAACAGTTATTTACTATAAAAAGTCAAATTTTTCTCGGAAATCGACTTTTATGTTATATTATAATATATGCACTTTATAATAGCATTTTACTATAACAACAAAAAAATATCAAAATAAATAAAGCTGTTATAGCGAAGTTTCATTGTATTAATAGTTATTCTTCAGTATTTCACTATAACAGTCCAAAAATATTGAAATAAACGAAATTGTTATAACGAAGTTTAACTGTATTAATAGTTGTTTTGTTTGATGATCCTTGTTTTGAGATAATGCTTTTCTAGATTGTCGTTGAAACTTGAAATACGGAGGCGAAAGTCAAAAGAGTACAGGAATTTTCATTTTGATTGTGGTGTTTCTTAAATAGGGATTTGCTCCTAGAAGTTTAAACTTAATTTAATGATCTGCATTATTATAATTTTGAAAAATTTGTCGTGTATTAGGCGTCGTGCTTTTCGATGAATATTATTAATCATTAAAAAGTGATTAGTGGTTCCATTAAACAAATAATGCCGGCTCCAGATTTCATGCAGAGACTAGAAGGCAAGAGTCAGCATTTTGTTGATATGATCTGTTTTTACAGTGACCTCCCCTTTTTTATCCTACAGTTACCAGCAATCTTGTTTTAACTGCAAAAAAAGGGAAAAGATGTTCTCATCCTTCCGAGGCTGTGGCCTATTGGTCAATAAAGTGAGATAAAAAATTTCCGATGACTAAGATATAATTCTGGGAACAATCAAAAGAAAATTAGGTGATTTCTTTCCATCAGCTTAAGTGTTTGATGGAGAAAATTACTCGGTACTGTAAGTATCGTATGGAGAGAGTTATTCGGCACCGGAAGAAAATGATGATTCCCTCAGAAAAACAAACTTATTAAGTTCTTTTTCCTAAAAAAAAATCCCGCTCTGACCCACTCGATGAGTCATCTGCTTAAAAGAATCCTCCCTGCGGTCCGCCCTTCCTTGAATTTCAGTCATGCAATACTTATTAAATACAAAGAACAAAATTCATTTTGATCCCGTCATAATTCTCAATTATTTCACGGAACCAGGTGTGGTTGAACCATCTATGATGGGGGAGATAATGCACAAGGAAAAGCTTAGATTAAAGAATAGATTCTTGCATGGTTTTTTTTTTTGTAAAAAGCTCGACCAACAAGAAAAAGTATTTGGTCAAGCCAAAGAGAGGGAGACTCACTTATCCGTTTAACATTTATATGTTCACTTGGGGGGAGTTTTTCAAAAGAGCTATATGGCTGTAAGCTTATCGGCGACAAACACGATAAAATAAAGTCGCCTGAAAAGGAAAGAGACTCTTTAAAGCTTTTGGTGAAGAAAGTTACTCGTTAATGTAGGTATCTAGCGGAATAGTTGAGGTACGCATAAAATAACTAAAAAACTACCGTTTAATAAAAATAAAGAAAGAGAAAAAGATGCACCTATGTTTCAGTGACAGAAAGATTTACCCTACTGATCTGGAAAAACAAAGCAAAACTGTACCTCTTTATTAGATAAACCACTAATAAATAATCTTAGCCTGGATGAGTAGTTACAACTGCTCACATGCAAATGGTATCACCACACCCACCCTCACCCCTCACAATCCTTTTAAGTGTTGGCAATCTGGAATCTTACTGGTATTGTACAACTACATAAAAAAGAGCAGCTTGATGCATTAAGGTCCTGCTATGCGTCCGGGATCCAGAAAAGAGCCGCACCATAAAAATCTATTGTATGCAGTCTTACCCTGTATTTCTGCAAGACGTTGTTTCCACGGCTCAAACCCGTGACCTCCTGATCACACGGAGGCCGTATTGTACAACCACATAAAGAGGAATAATCTTTGTTAAAGCTTAGGTCAAAAGAAGGTTGTTGGATAGGGTTTATGCAAAAGAGATTTGGTAGTACTTTATCATAAGGTGGTCCAATAAAGATAACAAAAATGAATTGAAGTTTCCGGTTTAGCCTGACAGATGCATTAAAAATTGAAAGAATGCATCTATTAGAAGCAAGGCAAAGGTAAAAGTTTGAAATATAGATTTCTAAGCAATCAGTTTCCTTAATATGTCAGTTTCAAATGTATACACAAACTCACAATCTTGATAGTATTACACACTGATTTCTATCTAGTTTCTCTATCCTAAAATCATCTGTTGTAGTTTCTTGATATATCACTCTCAACAATCTGAAGAAAAAAAAAGAACAAAACTCACTCATCTATGGATAACAAAACATAAAAATCATACAATTCGTGGAGGTCTATCGGAAACATCATCTTTACTTTCGCAAGGTAGGTAATGTTTGTCGAAATCATACACACTACCCTCGCTAGACTCCACATGTGGGATTCCACTGGTTTTTTTCTTTTTGTCGTTGTTGTTGTTGTTATACAATTGGTGGAGGAGGAGTTTCCCATATATCAAATACATTTTCTTCGCTATGAAGAGCGAAGAGACGATCACCACCAATTGAGAAATCACAAATAGAACCACCATAGCTACGTCGAAGCCTTGATGTAAGAACATAATCAGGGCCACAGAACACAGAAATGCAATCGTTCATCGATGAGAACAATTGCCCCTCGTGCAATGCCAGTTTAGGATAACAAGGCTCATCCGGCATTTTCCCCTTCATCAACCTACTTCTTGAACTCCATCTTACACTTCCAGCACTCCTCCTCAAATCCATAAACCCCAAATCTTCATACTCATTTACCACACATATGGAGCTTGTTTCCTCCATTGCTATCGCGTCCCTAACTCTCCTCTCATCCGTTATAGGCGCGCCAACATCAGACCATGACCAAACCATACTCTTGTCCCTAAAATCCAACAAACTAATGTAACAATTGTCCTTCCTTGGAAACAAAGTAGCAACCAACAAACAGTTAGTACCATTTAACCATTGTAACTTGTCAGCATCACCAAGAGACCAACCAGGTGGCTCATAGAAAAAATCTATCTGTTTTCCAGTAACTTGATCCCATACACCAATACCATACTCATTACTTCTACCTTTACAACTAGAAAACAACTTATAATCTGAGCTAAAACTCAATGCACCAGCTGTATAACTTTTCACTTGGTTTTCATGTTTGACATGAAATTTGTACCTTAGCTCCCCATTGGATGCACTAAACAAACCCATGCCTCCATCCCCTTTACCTAGTCTTTCACAAGCACTTAACACTATATTCTCCGAATCAACCCACCCTGCATCATTCACCCTTTGATAATCAAGATTAATTGCAGGGTGCTCTTCTAACATCCAATCATAGACATGAACCATACTACCATGAGCTACACAGCACCCGCCATCCGGGCCAGCCCGGATGGCCGTGCCATCACCTGGAGCTCGGCCTGTCACTGACCTGGCTAGGCCGAGCCTGTTTCCATCAAACGGACCCCACTTAGCTGACCTGACATGATCTAACAAACCATAATACATAGCCTCTCTATATAACAACTTTTCAGGAAGATTTTGTGGTACATAAAGCTCTCCTGTTCTGAGTAGGTCAAGAAGGACAGAGAAACAATCAGGGTTCCTATCAATGAAGTGTTCAGTGGTTGTGGCATCAGAATTTAGGTTCCAAACATTATCAAACATGGCTCCAAATAGCGAATTCCGACCAGCATTCGCCAAAGTTGTAGCTGTTGTTTCAAAAATTCTACCACCAACACTAAATTTCACCCTGTCTTTTTGAATTCCCATTACTCAAATTTCAGTATCTGATACTATGAGTCAAGCAAAAACAGGGGACTTGAAATTCAAAGTTGAATTGAAAAAAACACCTAACTTGGAAAATATTTAAACAGAGAAAATGAGGATACAGAAGCAATAACTTCAAGAATTAAAGTAGGTAGTAATCAAAACGGAATTTTTATGAACAAACAATTAATTCTACTGAAAATTTTGAATTCAAGAGTCTATACAATTAAGAGGACACAGCCTCAAATGCCAAATCACGTGGAAAAGACAGTGAGACACCTATCATAATGATGATCACAAAGAAGGAAAAAAAAACAGAGGAAAATGGTGGTCAGAGAGAAATATAGAAGAAAATATCCAAATTTAAAAAAATCTATGATCTGGGTATTGAAGATTGAAGGATTTTAGAGATGGGTTTTGAATATTTTTCAAAGATTTTTGGTCTAGAAATGGGAAATGAAGAAGAAAAATGGAATTGGAGGGTGTTGGGTTTAAAAAAAAATTGAATCTCGTGTTTGTTTCCTTTTGATCTTTTTCTTTTCTTTCGTCTTGCTAAGTCTGAACACAAGCTAAGCTTTTTATAAATTCATTGTCTAATGTAGGTCCCAGTTAATCCATCTTTTGTTATTGGCCATCGATTATTTGGATTTTTGATCAGCGGTCAAGAAAAATAAGGTTGTTGTGCACTAAAAAATGGTTAAATGTGGTTTCATTATTTTTTTTTTAAATTTTTGGTTTCCACCCGCTATCCGATACCCTCTTGAAGCTCGCCTAATCCTAATTTTCGCCTTTATAGGCAACAACAAACACACTTTGATCCCGTGCTTCCCTTTCATCACTTCTGACCAAAACAATCAACAATGGCCGACGAGGGGCGCAATTTTTGCCCGTGGCCGTATGCCTGATCATGCCGAGGTGTAATACCAAGAGACCCATCACATCCCGAAAACTGGGGAAGGGAGGGGAGGGTAAAAATGCATACCAAAGGCGACTGACTTCATATCTAGTCTTTCAATATGAGATCTTTAATTAAAAATAAAAAAGCACTTATTACTTACTATCAGTGGCGAAGTACTCAAAAATTATAATGTATATATAAGTAAAATATTATGTTATAAAAATATATTATATATAACACATATTGAATATTCTTTGTCGGAATTTTTTTATTTCATTTAAATTTTAATACTCTTAAAAAAATTCTAACTTCGCCACTGATCGCCACATTCTTTTATGGTATTTATTTATTTATTTGTTGGTTGGTTAGTTTTAAGTCTATATTCTTCAAAAGAAAAGTCAGCTCTCTTTTGGGAATAAGAAGAAGAGAGCGTGTCTTGTGCGTTAGGTATTTGTTTATTTTTCCCAATGGTTTTTTTTTTTAATGGAATAGAACTTTTAGGAAGTTGTCATAGAAATTGGAGATCGTGACAATTATTAAATCTTGGAGACTGTTCAAAAATATGTGTACTAAATTATGGTTCCAATTAGTCTATCATTCTAATCACCCTTTTTATTGTTCATTCTTATCTTGTCCCTTTTTTTTTTTTAGGAAGTTTAGATAATTAAGAACCTCTCTTTTCTTTTCCTATTTTTCTTTTGAGGTTGTTAAGATAAGTGTTTTTTGTTATTAAGTTCTTCCCTTTTAATTGTTTATGAAAAAAAAATACTAGTTTGTGTATTGACTTGTGAAACAGGCTTTTACGGTTTATCGATAAATTGAATCAATTATTTATTATCGAAATTGAAATCGTAAAAATTTAAACTTTATTGAAACGATAACGATAAGTATATGTACAAATCAATAATCGATAAGTGTCAAAATCGAATCGATAAATCGAATGCAAACTTCTAGACTATAAACACTTGTTAAATGAGTAATTACCTATTTGTGTTATATATTGAGCTACTATTTTGAAAGCGGTTATACAATATTATTTTCCTTAATCAATACCCTTTCCTTTACCCTAAGTCACTTACCCTATTATTTCCTCTACCACATTTAAGGAATGATCATATTTAAAGATCAAGTGAATGAAGTTCAAATTAATGGAAAGTAAAATTAGCCGTGATGATGTGTTTTGTTTTGTTTTATTTTTTTTTATACCTTTGGAGTATTGGTGACATACATTTGATCTCTTACTTTAGTTTTGTTGCATGTGCTTGTTGACATAATTTTTATCTTATAAATGGTGTTCATCTTATTTTAGCTTCTTTTTATCTATATTAGTTAGACGCGTTTAGCGATACACTTTTCGTGGAATCCCGCAAATTTTCGTATTAGTGTAATCGATAACCGAATTGATAAGCACCCAAAATCGATAAATCAAAATTAAAGAAATTGAAACCTTATTGAAACGATAACGATAAACATATGTACAAATCTTTAATCGATAAGTAATTATCGATAAGGGTCAAAATCGAATCGATAAATCAAATGCACACCTCTAGGCTTTTAGGAGGCTCTTTACTTTGCAATTTTATTTTCTTTTGTTGTCTCTGTTATCGATGAGCTTATAGGCTTACACTCTTTGCTAGACTCCAATATATTAGGCATTGTCTTGATTTTCTTATCATATTTGGTTTTTCTATCTCATGAAGGAAAGAACAACATATTTACCTTGATTGGATTTTTCTTCTTGTAGAAGGAAATTATAAATATTTCATATTTGGCCAATGCCCATTACTTAGAAGAAAAGATTCGAACTTCCATAAATTGAGGATCCTTTCTTCACATTCAGTAGCATCCACAATGTATCCATATGCGGTTTGAGAGTCGTATTTAGGGGGAGAACTTTACGGGATAAATGTTAGTGTGTCACTTCTATTTGTCTCTTCGTGAGGTTGTTCTCTCGATATTTTATACTCTCATTTTATATCGTGGACTGCTTATCTCCGCCGTGGGTGTAGGCCAGTTGACCGAACCACGTTATATATTTGTGTCTCTTTTGGTATATTTCTCTTTGTTGTATGATTTATCGTCGTTCAAGGTTTGCTTTGCTAGCTTCAACATGACACCTGAATTTTTTGATCCTAACAAGTGGTGACAGAGCGAAGTTTAAGATATGTTTATCTTGACATGTTTAGTTCTAGCTGCAACCTATTTGATGATAATCAAGATTTTTGTTAGAGAAATTTGACCGAATTTCTACTCACGTTGAGACAAATTTTATGTTGGAGATTTGGAGATGCGACCTGTTAAAGATTATACGAAGAAGGTGGATCAAGTTTATTTTATCAGAAATTCAGGCCAAGGTGGAGAATTGTTAGGTGTTGTCCTGATTTTCTTACCATATTTGGTTTTTCTATCTCATGAAAGAAAGGATAACATATTTACCTTGATTGGATTTTCCTTCTTGTAAAATGTAATTATAAATCTTCCATATTTTGTTAGTCCCCTTTTTTGGAGGAAAAAGTTTGGACTTTTATAAATTGAGGACCCTTCCTTCACATTCAGTAGCATTCACAATGTAGCCATGTAGAATTTGAGAGTCATGTCTAGGGAGAGAACTTTACGGGACAAGTGTTAGTTTATCACTTGTGTTTGCCTCTTCGTGAGGTTGTTCTCTCGATAATTTGTACTTTTATTTTATATAGTGGATTGCTCATCTCTGCCGTGGATGTAGGTCAGTTGACCGAACCATGTTATATGTTTGTGTCTCTTTTGCTATATTTCTCTTTGTTGTATGATTTATCGTCGTTTAAGGTTTGCTTTTGCTAGTTTCCGCATGACACCTAATGTTTTGGTCCTAACACAACACTCTTTTGAAAAACTCACCCCAAATGAAGATAAATATGTTAAAACGGATAAGTTAGGTCACCCTTTTTTTGGCTTCGACAAAACACTTTTTCTCACTGGTCGAACTTTTTAGAAAAAAAGCCGATGTTGTGCATTAGCTCTTCCCATCATAGATGGTTTAATGACATCCCATGCCATGAAATGATTAAGAACTATGACGGGGTCGAAATGAATTTTGTACTTTATATGTAATAAGTATTGCATGATCGAATAATTAAGTCAAGGAATGGCGGATTGCGAAAAAGGTCCTTTTAAGTAGATGACTTGTTGAACGGAATTTCTTTGGGAAAAAGAACTTGAATAAGTTTGTTTTTCTGAATGAGTCGTCATTTTTCTATCAGGAATGCTATGTCATTTTCAATCCTTATATAATTATCAAATTGCGAGTGAAACACATAAAAATGGGATTCATTCAAGTCGGGTAAGATGTCATAGAAAGATGATTTGGAGTAATAAGTATTACATGAACGAATAATTCAAGAAAGGGCCGACTACGAGAAGGTTTGTTTTAAGTAGATGACTCGTCGGACGATCGAATCAGGACTTTTTTGGAAAAAAAAATTAAATAAGTTTGTTTTTCTGAAAGGCTGAATGATATGTCATTTTCAATCCGGCATAATTATCAAAATGCAAGTGAAACACGCAAAAAATGAACTTATTCATGTCATGTAAGATGTCACAGAAAGATGATTTGGGGTAATAACTAACTAAATGAATAGTTCAAGAACTCATCTCTTCATGTAAGATGTCACAGAAAGATGATTTGGAGTAATAACTAACTAAATGAATAGTTCAAGAACTCATCTCTTCACTCTCTAGTTTCGTCTTATTTGAACAAATGAAATAGAAATTTATGTATTGCCATTTGCCATATGAAGAGGTAGAATGAATATTGAAAAGTTCAGTAACTACAAATCAATATAAACAAAAACTGTATACCAAACATTTGAAGAAGACAATGAAAACACAACTGTACTATACAATCAAGAACAAAGTAAATTTGTCATATCTATTAAATGCTTTACTTATACAATTTTTTTACTAAAACTACTCAACAAGTGATGACAAAGTGTTAGATGAACTTTAACAAGTAG
>JASVEL010005744.1:0-125892 GCA_032618575.1 Nicotiana noctiflora
TAACAAGAGAAAATTACCCTCTATAGCCCCTCAAAATTTTAATAGCCCAAGTTTTGTCCTACTTACAAAAAATGGCCCTTCGGCCGAAAAGTATTTCACATAGTAGCCGAAAGGAAAGAGTCATATAAGTTCTTGTAGCTCAGTGGATGGAGCGCTTATCTTCTATGCTGAAGGTCGTAGGTTCGACCCCTACTTGATGCGATAGAAAAACTATTTTTTTTGCAATGTATAAATATTGTTTCCTAAGTTCGACAGTGTATCATTAATGTATATTGAGCCTATCTCGAGTGTGCTTGTGTATCTAAAGTGTATATATTTGTGTACCCAAAATATATTTTGTATCGTTAATGCATAATCTGTCTAACTAATGTATCAAAATTGTATATAATGTGTATTTTCTAATATGGAAACATAGTGTATATAAATTATATATAATTTTGTATGTGCAATGTGTGCACACAGTGTATTTGGAGTGTATCATGATTTTTGTATAGTGGCAGTCTTTTTTATATATATTTTGTATAATTATATCTATTTTGTATATATTTTGTATAGTTACATCTATTTTGTATTTTTTTTTATAATGACCAGTATATTTTGTATAATTTTTGTATAGTGACAATCTATTTTGTATATTTTAGTATATATTTTGTATAATGACAGTTTATTTTGTATATATTTTGTATAATTACAGTCTATTGTATATAAATTTATAGTGACATTCTATTTAGTATATACTTTGTATAATAAAATTCTATTTAGTTTATTTATTGTATAATGATAATTTATTTTTGTATATGTTTGTATAGTGACCCTATCTCTTTTTTCAAACACGAGAAATATATTTTTACACATGAGAGATTTATTTTTTACATGTAAAAGATCTAAAAAGGATATTTTCTTAATTTCAACATTACAAAAAGCGCCTAAACTCCTCCAAAAAACTAGTCAAGTCCCATTATTATATAGTACTACGATTAAAGTATGAAGGTGCGCATAATATTATCATTTAGGTGGGGTACCTCTTCTATATTTTTATTTTAAATTTTAAAAAGAAAAGATTTTGATCACTCACTGTGCCAGTTTCGATACCAGAAACGTAAAATCTTCTTATATAATCGCTTGAAAAAAAAATAGAAGTACACGTAACTCGGAGTTGTTGAGAACTTGTTTATTTTCATAGCTAGTGTGGTTTAATACTCTACGTTAATAACCAGAGATAGAATAAATATTATTACTAGTAAACAAATGGACCATAATCGTTTGTACTATGCTATAAACTTGAGTTACACAATATTGTAGTATGCAAAAACTGTAGGGTAATATATAAAATTTATTTGCACTTCAAAATTATATCGAACCAATAATTATAAAATATTTATTTTATACACACTTTCCTCACTTAAGTATATTTAGTGTTATTTTTATCTTTAAATAGTTAATATTACCAGGTCAATCGGCCTTGAATTTTTGTAAAATCACACCGGTATATTTGACTATAATATAACAATAAATATGTTATTTGTTATAGTAAATGAAATTATGTTGCACTTTAAAAAGATCGAAGTTGTCACCTTATCAATGAATGGCAATTCCGTAAACTAAGGACGAAAATTAGGCGAGGAAAAATGGGAATGTTTGCTTTGGATTCTCTCTTCTCTGAATTGCCGAAGAAAAGAATGTTCTTTTCTTTTTCAAGGAGATAGTGGATGGAGGGCAGTATTCCTATGGAAGTGACTTGCTGATAGAATCAATATGCCGAGGAAAATGATCTGAGCATTGTCTTTTCATTTAAAGGGGACTGATATTTCATAGATAAGAATGTCCACGCCCACCCTAGACCCACTAGTATTTTGGGCTACCCACTAGAATAACTTTTAGGCTACAAAATGTATATTATGATTTTGGGCTACCGGTTGTTATTAGTTTGACCCTAGTGGCTATAGATAATATTTTCTCTAGTAACAACCCTTCAACTTCGATCAGTTTTTGCAATTAATAAATGTCTTGAATAAAGTTAAAAAAAAAAGAATAATAACAACGACAATCGATCCAGTGCAATTCTCCCACAAGTAGGATATGTGAAATATAGTGTGTACGCAAGTCTTACTCCTACTTTGTGAAGATAATAAGACTATTCCTGAAGACTTCGAGCTCAAAAAAAAAGAAAAAAAAAAGCAGAGGTAACTAAAGCGAATAAGAGAGTACAAAACTAATACTACTACCTACCGGTAAGGCATAAAGGTAAAGAACAAAATAATAATGTTTATTTTTTTTAATGTGGTGAGAATGCATAATTAACTATGATTAAATGCTAGATATATGCAGACACGTCATGCATCTATCAGATTGATATGAATATCGGGTGTGGGCAGGGAAAGCTAGAAGTCCGAAACCGATTCGGCTGAAACCAGTAGTTTTTACTTAAATAAGGTACGTACATTAAAAATTCATTAATATATAAATATTTTATATAAAACCAAAATATTAATATTAGAAATCATCGTTCTAAAATCAAAAACTCATTAAATTGAAAATTGTGGCTCCGATTCTGATTGCGGGTAAGTTTAAGTCATTGAAGGAAGAAACTATATTAGTATTTTTGGTAAATTTTCTTTAACGGATTAAGTAACACGGAATTATTAGAAAACTTCAAGAGGACGCAAACCTCAAAATTTTTCTTATTTGGCTACTTTAACATAGAGAAAAATACTAAAAGATCTCTTCACTTTTTCTTTTCTTAAAAACCTGAATCCCCATACCACCTTTAATTTTATTTTAACTTATTTCAGTCTTTGAGATAAGGATATCAAAACTTCCTTCTTTTTTTATCCTCTACCCTTATCACTTTAAAGTATTTGGAATTATTGGGAAGTCCGATGCATTAAGCTTTTGTTATGTGTGATGTGTAGGAGAGCCGGTACATAAGAATATTGTATATAATTTTACTCTACATTTTTACAAGAGTCTATTTCTACTGTTCGAACACGTGACCTCATAGTCACATACAGTGACAAAACTAAATTTTGACGAAGGGTAATCAAAATATAAATAAGTAAGCACACAAAAAAATTAAATGGAGTCAATGCATAGTATATACACATAAAATTAAGAATTTAACGTATTTACATAGTATAATTTCCGATAAAGGGGTGTCAATTCTCCCCTTGCCGATGAGCAGCTCCGCCACTGGTCACATATCGACAACTTTATAAGTTACGAATCTAGCATGTAATAAATGAGTTCACGTGAATTCAATAATGCTTTCTCAACTATATATATGAATTAAGAGATTCATTAGATATCTATAAATACTTGATCACACATCTGTACCCTTATCACTTTAAAGTGTTGGCTGTTACAGATCTAAAAGGGTAGCCCGATGCACTAAGCTCTCGTTATGTACGGGGTCCGAGAAAATACCGGACCTTAATAATCTATTGTAGTCTTACTCTATATTTCCGCGAGAAACTATTTTCACGGGTTGAAACCGTGATCTCCTAATCACATGACAACAACTTTATCAGATACAGATCTAGCATGTAATAAATGGGTTCACATGAATTTAATTTTTTTTCTCAAACTATATATATATAATCTAGTTTTTATTATATAAAAGCTTGAGATAATTATAAGAACCTACGAATTTTAAATCCTGAATCCGCATATGCATACTCAGAGGTTAGGTTATTTACAATTGGAATTTGTTGCAACTTACAACTGTTCCTTAAGAGTTAGTAATTTTATTGTTCAACTTCCTTTTCTTGTAAGTTCCCCCATCCCTTTTTTTCCTTTTTTTTTTCGAGCATGTGGTCTTTGTTTTAATTAAATGGAGTACACTATTTTATATCTTTTCAAGAACTAAAAAAGAAAATTTAAAACAAGAAGAATGATTTTTCAACTATTATGTACATGATTATTATACTTTGCAAGTAAGTAAAATGGAATTGGCGGATGCAACTGCTGTATCTCATACTTATAATTGAAGAATTGGTAGCAAAGCTAAAGTAGAATTTCCAATTTTATAACAATTATGTATAGTTTGCTTAGTCTTGAATCCAAACAATTATGTTTCAATAATTATCATCATTCTTGATTTGATGGCTTCATCTTTGATTTGAATAGATGTCAATTTTTTTATTCAAAATATTTAATGATACTTCCAGAAATAGTGCTGTTTGGTAAACCAAATAACATTATTCTAAGGGGAAAATTGTTTCATTATCATTGCCCTTAACTACTAAAGTTCACATAATGGCTATACACATTCATCTTGTTTAGGAATTGAGTCATATTTTAATTTATTGCGGTTTCATAAATATGTAACATGTACATACATGTTCCTTTTATTTTGTGATAATGTAATGGCGATGTTCAGATTAACTTATGACCATCTCGATTATTTCATTAGCGTATCTGCTATCCCACCACAAAGGAACGTACTTAGTAACTTCGTAATGTTTTTGTCTATGCTGACATTCGAACCTTAATCTCCTATGATAATTTCATTTCATTTTATTGACCGCTAAATTATATCCTTTAATAGAATTTGGGACAATTTGCGTATTAATGTTGTTACTTTATGTATATAATCACCAGTAGTAAGCGCTATAATCTGTTTTTAATACTCAACAATTTTTGTTTGTTTTTGTAGAGTGTTTGGCTCAAAAGTTAAACGTTACTTTGTAAGCTTAAAACAGTCAAAAATATGAAAGGGTAAATCGTAATCAAATATAATAAGCCTAGAGATATAAGAACAATTATGATAGATATGATATTGTAAGATGATGACTTAAGAACAGTTGTTCGTCAAAGTCGGAGTTAAGAGATAGAGAGAAAATAAGAGAGAATGAGAGAGTTATATTACTGAATAATAACATTGATGCCCATTACAATGGGAAGGTCCCCTTTATATAAGGAGGGGCCTCCCTTAAAATAATAATAAAGGCATTGAACGTAGTCGACGTCCTCCTAGCAAGGACGCCCAAGCTATAAATGGCATTGTCTGCGCCCTCACATATAAACCGTGCCCTTTTCGTAGGAGGTATACGCTTGAAGGGCGTACCTTTTCACGTAAAGACGTGCGGGATCAAATTTGGCCCTATACAGTTAGTCCCTTCGCTCGTTGGAGGCGTATACGGTAGACGTCTTCGATGGGCGGAAATGCTGACCTCGTCTTTAGAATTTGATCTTATTATGAGGGCGATAACGTGAGTAGGGAAAATATATGACGTCGCCGATCTGTTGACACGTGGTCTACTTTTCAAAATGACGTCATCGCCGGCATGCGTCATGATTATACCTGCTCCCGAGATGTTTCAGGAGGCGATTTGACGTTTGGCTTCTCGCGCCCATTTCGAATCACGCCTCTTCGATTTACGTGTATTTTAGCCCTAGAAATAGAAGGAAGGTTCAACCTTTTTTATCTTTCGATCTTCCGAATTTTTCTACTCATTTTTTCACCTTCTTGCAAAAAACCGCTATTTTGTGCTTTAAACCCTTCCGTTTCTATTGAAACCACCCTTCTAGTCGTTAGAACTTGATTCATATAGAAAATTACTTATGGCGAAACGTGGGCAAAAAAACAGAAAAGGCCAAGATGATACCTCATCTAGGGTTCCACCATCCTCGGGTGGTGATGGGAAAAAGGCACAGAAACCTCTCGTCCCTCTTAGCGTGGACAATGCTCTTCGCAAAGAGATACACACTCGCAGGGATTTCCTGACCAAGAGCCTGACTCCCCCTTGGGACCATACCGTGCTTCTACAATCACATTTGGACGGCCTACTGGAGGCGTACCAGATTCCAGACCAAGTGGTGATGGAGCCGCCCGGGACAAACTATATCAACGTGCACTGGCCTGGATATTGCACATTTTATGAATACCCTTTCCTGATCAGGTACGGTCTCCCGATTTATCCCCTCGTGGAGGAGTACGACGTATGCCTAGCTCAGTTCACTCCCTATACTTCAAGAATGGAGCTAATCTAGTGGGATAATCTTCATGCCTTTTTATGAAAAATATATTATTTTTCTTTAGTCATCATTATATCATCAATATGGTAGACTCAAATCCAATGTCTTACATATATAAAGACATGTTAGGCCATAATAAATTGGGACTCAAACCCAACCCTTATCATTATGGAGCATCAGGACTTGATCCCGATGTCTTATCCTCAATCAATGGCATAATAGGCTAGACAATATCGAAATTCATTCTCAAGCCTTAATTTCAATCATATGCCAAGAAAGCTGTACACAACTAATTTTCAATTTAACAAATCAAATTTATTTTCTCAAATAAGTGTACAGATCTCAAATCATCGTAAATCTTTATCAATTATTTGTAGCATCTATATGAAATACAACTTGTAGTCAGAATATTTAAAAAAAAATTCTATTAGAGTTTAAATGAAGCATAAAATCATTGTCATAATATTTATTGATCATCTCTCAAAAATATTGGTGTTTTTGGGGTATACCCTACCTATTGAATTTGATTTAACGTCATGACTTTCCTTCACTCAATTGATCAACTAAATAATTAGTGAATAAATTTATTAAAAGTACAACATATAGGTAACAATACATATATAGTACTAATACAAAAATTCAATATTTATATTTCCTGAAAAGTGACATTATATAACAACTAACCAGTTATAGCTTATGGATCAATCATATAAAACACTTGAAAATGATAAGTTAATAGCAAGCATCAAGTAGATCTTGGATACTCGAAATAACCTCTTCTAGTAGTCATACTAATCGTTGTTTGCTTTCAAATGATACAATCATAAATTATCAAGTATACTTTCTCAATAGCTGGTTTGTTTCCAAATTTTAAAGAAGTAATTAATCTACCTAGATAAAGATGTGAAGTATTTCTTGTTTCTTCAAGATGATTTATGCTTCTAATTGGTATGACCAATTTTTTTTATTCCTTTTTTTTTTACTATATGCAAGGGCAAACAACGACAACAACACACCACAACAAAACAGCAAGCGAAACAAACACAACAACGACAGCCGCAACAGTGTGCAGCAGCCGCGGGTAGCAACAGTGTGCAGCAGCCGCGAAGAACACAGCAGCAACAGTAGGCAGCAACGATGGCAGCAACAGTGTGCAATAGCCGAAACAAACACAGCAGCAACAGCAAAATACCACAGCAAACAAGCAAACAAACACTCAGCAAATGGCAGTGGCAGTCCACAGCCCAGCCAACGAAGCAAACACCAAAACAGACCCAAAACCAATAATCTAAACCAACACTCAGCAGATACGCCACAGTCAAACTCAGTGGCACAGCAACAACAACAACCCGAGAACAACAGCAACCAACCGACCACTATGCAACAGTATACACAGTGTGTATGTGTGTGTGTAAGAATATCTCTGTCTATATTTTCTCATCCCCTACTCTCGAATTAAATCCCTCTTTATAGCTCAAACAGACCCCTCCCTCAAATGACTTCTTGATTCAAGTTAAATGGTTCCCCATGCTTACTTGTTTGGTTCCCCATGCTTACTTGGTTTGGTTCCCCACTAACACTTGTCTTTTCCTTAATTAATTCAAAAGTTATGGGCAACATATTTAATTACTTCTTTTAACATCTTCCAAAGCCACTATGTCTTGTTCCTCACTAAGTATTAAACAATACCCTATTTTAATATTATTAGTGCTTAGTGGATAAAATACTTTAACATAAATAATTCTTTAAGTTTTCAATTTCCATATTACCCCTAAAACTACTGAAATTACTATTCTTCCCCCAAACCTTTATTTGTAACAATGCTAACAACTGACCAAAATTAATTCCTAATTAAACACCAAATCACTATCAGCTATAACCAATTCCTCTAACAAATTAGTAATTAACCACAAGAAACTAACTCCTAAACACTATCAGGCCAAAACTGAATTTAAACCAATATTAGATTCATATCAGACCCTAAACAGGACATATTACAATTCAAAATTGAAATTCGAATCAAATCAGATAACAACCAGACAGAGATGAAAGTTCAAGTTCAGGAGACACAACAACATGATTCTGCCCTAACAAAGTGTATGCATATTGTGATATACTCAAACAACTGAATTCATATGTAAAAATGGTAGACAATGGGGAGGTAAGAACCAAAGACAATTTGAAACAAAATTAACAGTACGCAACTACTAAGTAATCCCATGACTATCCAAACCAAACAAACCAATTAATTCCATAAAACAAACTCACCTGAAGCCTATGTTATTAATTCTATCCCATTGTTAAATCAAGATTAAAGCATTTCATCACTGCCTTCAAAATCAAACTGAAAACTTTCACTACTTGATCATAACAATTATATAATATCCACAATATTCATAAATATAGCACAATTCATATGGCATCAAACAAACAAATAGCAACATTAAAATATTCTGGAAACTACGATCCGAAGTAGCATAAGAGAGATAATGACGAGACGAGAAGCTGGAGCCTTCACTGGCTTAGTTTTCCGAAATAACAAAATGAACCTTTGTCTTAATTCCATCAAAAATACTATAAACACTTTCTCAATAACAATAGAACCAAGCATAGATTGAGTCACAATCTGAACAGAGGCGGTTTGTATAAAGAACAATAACAATAAACTTCGTAAAGATAACATCGCTAACGTATGGTGGAATGTGAATCAACTTACTTTAACAAAATAGGAGCAGTACACAATTAGCACAAATTGAAATCGTCAACGAGAAAATCACAGACATATGTCTCAATAACCCAAAGGAGATTTCGGAACATAAGAAAATAGTGGCAAACAGATCAACAATTTCAGCATTTTGGATCGAGATTAATACCTGATATACAATTAAAATCAAAAAGAAAACTGGAGAAAAGGCCAATTCCTCACCAAATCTTGAACGAACCTCGAATCTCCTTCAACGATGACAGAAACGAGTGATTGTCGATACTGGAATCTATGATTCGATCCCAAAATTGGTACCAGATTGAAGACGGTTCTGGCAACCTCAAACGAAACCAAATGACCTTGACTCAAACACGATTCAGCCTGGTTTTCATTCAAACGAAAACCCATCTTGCCACTGTTTCTGACAGTGTGTATGTAAGAGCAGTGAGGGGTGACGATGGAGTGAGTGTTTGCCGTCGTGGGAGGTCTGGTTTGTCGGCGATGGGTCAGATATCGCTGCTGGGTTCTGGCGGCTGAGGGAGTTCAGGCGTGTTCCTAGGGTTTGTCCATTTTGTTCAAGGAAGATGAAGGGCTTCAGCTATTGCTGGTTCGACGCCGGTTGACAGAAGCGAGAAGGGCTATGGGGTGGTTATTGGAAAGAAGAAGAGAAGGGAAGCGGGGTTCGTGTGGCAGTGCTGGCGTTGGGCGGTCACCGGTGATTGTGAGAATATGGAGGTAGGCGGCGGCTATGGAGGTGCCTTAGGGTTTTTCGTTTGGGTGTTCAAGAGAAATGGGGGAGGAAATTGAGTGTAAGTTCATTTGGTTATGTGTGAGTTGGGCCGGGTCGGGGCGGTACAGGGTCGGGGTGTTGGGCTGGCTGGGTAGGGAATTAGGTTGTGTATTGAATTACATTGGGCCTGGTTTTGCTATGGCCCAATTCCGATTTCCATACTACATTCCATGGTGTATCATATACATATGTGTGTATATATATGTATATATATATATATATATATATATATATATATATATACTAACTCGTATATATATGTATATATATATATATATACATATGTATATATATATATATATACTAACTCATAACACAATTAATTTTTACTACAATCATCCCACATAATTACATATCACTTAAATGTAAACCGTATCATTTTGATATTAAACACTAAAAAAATGCACAACATGATGTATATATTTCGTATTTTACTAATTTAAATAAATAAACACGCACACGCAAAAATGCAAATGTAAGATAACAATAACACAAAAATCACAAAAATCATGCTCAACACAAAACTATTTTATTTTTTTTTGAATTTTCCGGGGAGTGATTCTCATGTAGGGCAAAAATCACGTGCTCACATTGAGTACCAGAGAAAGAAGAAAAAAACAGGAGGGGTATTGATAGTTCTAGACATAAGGGAGTTCCATGATTTTTTATAAATCATGTGAACTTAAGACCAAGCAGAATAGTGATAGGGTGTCTGACTTTGGTTACATCATAATTTTGAAGCATAATGCCACAACTGTAGAAAAGAATATGTATAATTTAATATCAGAGCTAAAACTGCTTTACCGCATCCCCGAACAGAGCATTCATCTGCCTTTCATCAAATACTACATTGGCTGCGACAGCGGTTGCATTTGTATTTGTGTCCCTTGCAGCAGCAATAATGATTTCTGTATCCAAATCCTGTGTAGAAATAAAAATATGAGTCGGAAAATTAAACTCAATCCAATGAAATCAAGATTTTGTAGCATAGAATCCAAGACTAATAACTTCTATTTCCCAGAAGAGTTTCCTCTCTCTTATCTTTTTACTTGTCTAGGATTTCTAACAAAGAGAGTTCTATAACAAGACATCCATCCTATCCAACCAGAGGACAAGTATACACAGGAACCTAGAGCAGACAAGTCAAACAGCAGTATCTAAAACTTTCATCAGAATCTGCAGAATTTATACTGGATATTATGTTTTACCTGAATTGACAAAAATATTTTCTCCAAGTTGCTCGCAAAAGCCTTTGAATCCACATCCTTTCCAGTATCACCCATGTCAATTAGAGCAGATGCCATTCTGGATTCCTCAAAAGTTCTCCCGGCTAAGTACTGATGTAAGTTGAGAATATCTGCTACTTACATTTAAGGCATAATATTTCATTTATTTTAATTAAAGTACTTGGAAGATCCAGGACTCCAGGCTAAATGCACGTAAAGCACCAGTCATGAAGAAAATAAGACAAATAAAGAGTTGGTTCATTAGGGTGTTGGCCCTTTGATACTCCTCACCAACTTTTGTGAATCGCTTAAAAATAGTAGAAAGTTTCTACAATCTGAAGTAGCAATTGATACATGTTAGAAATCCTTGTGTCACAAAATTATTGTCAACACAAGGCATAAAAGCTAATTGAACTTGCTATGGGCTCATTCGCCTAAAATAACGAGTTAATTCCAAACTAAGTACGCTATGCATATTTTTTCAATATAGAAAAAATATCCCATCAAACATAGCATTAGTAAAATCATACTGGCAGACAGATTTTAGGAATACTCACTCAGATGTGGGTTTGACATATTAGCTAGTATACCAGAGACAATGATTCAATAGCAAGCAGATTTACAATCAATAGCATTCAAAGACAGAAATGTCTTTACAACCAACTTCATCTGCAAAAATGAAGGTATCATCCATGGTGCCATGAATGTCCGAAAGCATGGATCAGGAATCAGTATCTGAATCGGATTCTGTCTCGGACTCCTGTTGAAATGGATGTAATCTGTTAGTATTGGCTTCTAATGGAGGGAGTCCATCATCATCGTTTGAGTCTTCATTCTCATCTATTTGGGTATTATCTGATTGCTTATCCTGTTTCGAACTCTCTACTGCTGTAGATTTGAAGATCTCTGGCCTGCACAGAGAGTACCCAGAACATAAGAAAATTTCTGAATGGAAACAATTCATGTGGAGGGTATACGATATCCAGTGACAGTCTCCTGTCAACCAATCAGACATCATATGTAGAGTATTGGAGCTAGAGTTTTTTTAGCCAGAGGTGGTTTATCTTCTAGTTAGAGAGGTGTCGAGAGGCAGTATGATGAAACAGTTCCAATTAGGGGCGGCGTCCACAAATATTTTCCAGCTATTTTGCGTATATTACCTGGGGAGTATACAGACTCAAATATAAATGTCCAACTATGCGAAATGCCCAGTAAAACACACACTCAGCAGAGTAGTAACTGAGAGGCTTAATATTGTAAGCTCATTAACATATATTGTAAAAGAAATCCAAGAGACTAACTTGAAAAAGGTCAAAATCTACTACTAGGGTGGACGTAAAAGAAGAAAAATTCAAGATGGAGAAGACCTCTAAAAAGCCCACACAGTAAGTCAAATGTGATGGAAGAAAGAAACAAGAATACTCCTTCAATCATAATAAGGAGATTATCTTCATGTTTCCAGCATCAGAGATCAATCTTCAATCTCAGTAGCCTAAGTAAATATATGAGCTACAAATTCACAAGCTAGAGGTACTTTATCCATTTCCATGGAAATTTATATCGACAGGCCCATCGAGCCGAAAGACCCTCTTTTCTTTTCCCAGTCAAGAACAGATTTATAAGGAATAATCTATTCCCGCTTTCATTAAACTAAAGAAGGGGCGAAAAAATAGGTGCTTGAATTATAGTCTCACCATTCAGGTGACTTTTGAAGCACACGCACTTGTTCGTAATAGAGTACCTGCGTAACAACACATCCCACTTTTCTACCTGACTCAACAGCTTCCTCTCTTCCTCTCTCATCAACCACAACAAAATTACCTATTCATTGAGTAAAAAGGATACAAAACACAAAGTAAAACACTCACATTATTCTTTCAATGCCAAAAATAAAGGCATGAAATCAACAAGCATAATAAATCCAGAAAAAAAATTAGGATAGGAAATACCAAAGCAAACCTCTTTTAATCCACATGCTTTTCTGGAATTTAGCTGGAAATATTGCTATTGATGTTTCACCTTTTGCATCCATCACCTTCAAAATTATAAAAGAAAAACCAAAACTTCAGTATCAATTCATACAAATACCAAAACTACTACGCAAAAAAAAAAAGGGAAGAAATTAGTAGGATTTTTCATACTTGAATAAGATTGGAACCTCGAAGGTCCACAACCTGCATAATACTTTGACCCTGTTGAAGAGTGAAAAATTCTTCTTCGACGGCCCTCTTCAAATTCTTCCTTCCCCCTCTCATTTCTTCTCCGAATTTGATTTTTGAGACCCGCCCAATTGGAAACACGCTGCAAAACCCTAAGTCTAGGTCCGTTTGTTTATTTTACCGGCAAATGTATCAAAAATGACCCCTTATGTTTAGGGTGGGTTTAAAGTAGACCTTTAAATGGGAAAAATTAAAAAATAGCCAGATTTACCACTCGTTGAAAAATAGCCAAGTTTCAAAAGTCATCAAAATTTAGTCACTTTAATCTGAGCGAAAACACTGTTCAAAACCTGAAAAAATATGCCCGCAAATTTTACTGAAGTTCAAGCATAATTATGTTGGAACTCCCGCAAATTTTACAAGAGCTCCAGCAGCATAATTATGCAGTATAATATACTGGAGTTTGGAGCACTAGTGCTCCAGTCTCCCGCAAATTTTACAGGAGTTAGAAAAGTATACTGGTCCAGCATAATATACTGGAGTTCGTACACAAATGTACTAGAACTCCAGTATATTATACTGGACCGGTCCCTGTTGCAGCAAACTAGTGGCTATTTTTTATTGACTTCGTAAACAATGGCTATTTTTCATTGACTAGTGTGAAAACTGGTTATACCATGAAATTTTAACCCTTTAAATAGATAAAATATCATGGTATAGCCAATTTTCACACTGGTCAATGAAAAATAGCCACCGTTTACCAAGTCAATGAAAAATAGCCACTATTTTGCTGCAACAAGAACCGGTCCAGTATAATATACGGGAGTTCTGGTGCATTTGTGTATGAACTCCAGCATATTATGCTGGACCGGTATACTTTGCTAACTCCTGTAAAATTTGCGGGAGACTAGAGCACTAGTGCTCCAAACTCCAGAATATTATACTAGACAATTATACTGCTGGAACTCCCGTAAAATTTGCGGAAGTTCCAGCATAATTATGCTTAAACTCCCATAAAATTTGGGAGTTCCAACATGGTTATCCTGGAACTCCCGTAAAATTTACGGGAGTTCAAGCATACTTATGCTGGAATTCCCATAAAATTTGCGGGCGTATTTTTTCGGATTTTAAACAGTATTTTCGCTCAGATTTAAAGTGGCTAAATTTTGATGACTTTTAAAACTTGGCTATTTTTCAACGACCAATGGTAAATCTGGCTATTTTTGAATTTTTCCCCTTTAAATATACTCCTCAGGTCTTTTAAGTTTGTAAATAGTGAATATCTTTTGTCTCCATTGATTCTTTAACAAACGCGGTCAAAATGGCGTGGCATAGCCACTTTTACCGGTGGCTATAGAAAAATAGCCACCATCGATGATGTAATCGATTTATAGCGAGTTTAACTTAAAATATATCTTAAATAATATAATTGCCCTTGAACGCTTAACATACCGTTTAGTTACTTTTTAGTTTTTATGACCCGCCTCTTTGTTTGCACAGCATTGCATCCGTATTTGTCTTTGTCTGAGCAATTTTCTTCGAATCTTGTCTGGTTTTCTTCAAAATTATCTGTGTGAGTGTTGTTTTTACAATAATATATTTGAATTTTTATTCTTATTGTTGTTTCGTTATGTTTAAGTTTTATTTTCGTACCGTTAGGGTTTAAAATATATTGGATGTCACCTGTGTGTACTCTTTTTCTCGACGATTTCTCTTTGGGCTAGCATATAGTTGAGTTCTGTTTCAATACCTGGTGTGTAATTTTTTTTTCTTTATATTATATTGGAGGAGTTAAGTTTGGGCTAGCATATAGTTGAGTTTTGTTTCAATCTAGTATAATATAGAGGATATCACATGTGTGTAATCTTTTTTCCATTATGTTATACTCGAGGAGTTGAGTTTGGTCGCGCATATAATTGAGTTTTGTTTCAATCCAGTATAATATATGGGACATCACATTTGTGTAATCTTTTTCTCCAGTATATTATACTAGACTAGTTGAGTTTGGGATAATATATAGTTGAGTTTTGTTTCAATCCAGTATAATACGCAGGACATCACATGTGTGTAATCTTTTTCTCCAATATATTATACTGGACGAGTTGAGTTTGGGATAGCATATAGTTGAGTTTTGTTTCAATCTAGTATAATATACAGGACATCATCTGTGTGTATTCTTTTTTTTCATTATATTATACTGGAGGAGTTGAGTTTGGACTATTATATAATTGATTTTTGTTTCGATCCAGTATAATATACAGGACATCGCCTATGTATAATTTTTTTCCCATTATATTATACTGGAGGAGTTGAGTTTGGGATAGCATATAGTTGAGGTTTCTTTCAATCCAGTATAATATACAGGACATCACCTATGTGTAATATTTTTTTCTAGTATATTATACTGGACGAGTTTTGTTTAGGATAAAATATTATAAGGGAAATCTACCATATGAATGTTTGGCTTCCAGTATGTTATACTGAATGAATATTATAATATAGACAAGTATTGTTTAAGTAAGTATATTTAACATGGTTTCTCCTGTGTGTAAGTTTTTTTCTTCAGTACATTATACCGCATGATTATTATGCTGTTTTTCGATTTTCATAAATTCTCAACTCGAAAGCCGTTGCTGATCTGATCTTTTCTCTCCTGGGCGTGGACGAGACAAAGTCTTCTTAGTCTTCCGCTTTTTTGGTGATATCTATAAGAAGGAATGCCTGTCTCAAGGTAAACAGGAGTTCCCAGCTCAAGCGAAATGGTACTGGCGCAAGGTAATTCAATTCTTTAGTTTGTGGCAGAGAGTTTTAGAAGAATCTAGGTTATTAAGGTCACTGCTTAACAAAGCGATCTTGATAGCCGCTGACGTACTAAGGAGTTATGTATTGGAGATTACCTGTTTTCTCTTACGGTAATGAGGACGGCCCGATGTTTGGGGATGTTACATTGCGCTTTCTATTTAAAGTAGTGTGCATCCTCGCTTCAGAGGGCTTGTGGTGGAGAATTTAACCATTACTCACTTCGCGTACCCATCTTTCTGACACGCTCCTAGGGTATCATAATCCCCTATTTTCATCCAAAAACTTATATACATACAAGAGGGATGATTATAGTGATTGTCTTAGTTCAGATCTATCTTTCCTTCGGAACCCTGACAAAGGTTGTTTGCCTTGCCAAGAAGGATACGTTCTCTAGTATTATCACTCAAGTTGTCTGATCCAGTATATTATGCTGGAAGACTGCAATATATAGATTGTTTTCTGTTCATTTTAGTGAATGAGGTATTTTGATAATTTATTTCTCATATATATACTGGGATTCTGATTGGGTTTATTTTCTGATTTGTAATATGCTTTTCTAATGATTTTATAGAAATGGAATCATCAAGTTTGATATTGAAGGTACCTATTTCTAAAATGTTGAAGTTTTTATCTTAAAATTACATGAAATGTTGCTTATTTGTGCTATATTTTGATTTTAGGAGGGAGATCGAGTTTATGATCTTAAGAAGTGGTTTGCTGTTGATTGTTATTGGAAAGGCAATCGAAAATTTAAGAAAATAATTTTAGAGTTTTTGTGTGGAACTCAAATGGAACATTTAAAGAATGGTGTGTTTGAGAAATTTCTAGAGTTGGATGACGTGGATCACTCTGGGAAGTTGACTCATTGTATGTTGCTTTCTCAAGTTTTTTACAAGGATAAAAGCAAAATGGTTTTTAGAGTTTTTGATAACGATGTAGCTTTTACAGAAGATGATTTCCATTCTATAACGGATTGAAGTTGTCGATCATGTAATCTCTTATTACATTTGAAGTTGCTTGTCTTTGATGTGATTTTCTAATATCAACTGAGCACTCATGTCTTCTTTGAAATTTAACTATTTTAAAAAGTGTTGACTCCTTAATTCTTGAGCCTTGAACAGTCCAACCACACATTTCATCAGTACATACCAAACAGTATCTCGTGTTACTTGATCTCTTAATATAGAACTCAAAATGCTCCTTTATAGCTGCTAAGCAAAAACATCTAATCATAATATTTTTATCTTGAAACATACTCAAGTTTTACATCATTCAGTGATGCATTTTCCTTCGGTATTATTGATGGGGATTCTTTTGCCTTTCCTTTTCCTTTCTTTTTTCTTCTTTCAATACTCTCTACCGATTCAACGTGTTGATCTTCCACAATAATTACAATTTCAGTTTCCATTGTAATGTCATTAATTGACATCTCCTGCTCTTCCGAAACATATGTATTTCTAGGCAATAATTGTTGATTATCAATTTTTATTATTGCGTTACCTTCTGGTTGTTGATCTTGTATTTTTGATATTTCAACCACAAATTTCGAACCTTTATAGTATTGATCACTTTTTAAGAGCATGATACACAAAGTAAGATCTTCATCATTTGTCACTTGTATTCCTTTAGTAGTTCCTAGGTTGATATTAAGCCATATATTTATTTTAAATTTGTTGTTATCGAGCTCCATAACTTCAAAAATATTGCTTAGGAATTCTAGAAGTGAATTCCCGTCATTTAAAGAAGAAGCTTCGTTTTATGGTCCAAGTACTTGTAATCTGCTGTCCATTTGCCATCAAATGCGATAAGCAAGAAATTTGTATGCATCCTGTATTTAATGAACTCAAATAATTAGATAGTTAGAAATTATACTGTTAAAAAATTATTATATACCGGAGAAAAAGCATACTCACATATGATATCCCTTAAAATATATTGGACATGAAACAAAACTTAACTATATTTAGTGTAAACAGAACTCCTCCAATACAATGTACTTGAGAAGCAGTTGGCACATAGGTGAAATCCCATAAATTACAATGGATTGAAATAATATTCAACTATATTCTATTATAAGCATAACTCATCCAGTATAATAAACTGGAGAAAGAGATTACACACAGGCGACGTCCCGTAAAATATATTGGATTGAAATAAAAATTATCTATATGCTAGCACAAATAGAACTCGTCCAGTATAATATACTGGAGAAAAATATTACACAAATCTGACATCCCGTAATATTTATTGGACTGAAAGAAAAATTAACTATATTCTAGTCTAAATAGAACTCATCCAGTATACCATACTAGACAATAAAGCTTACAAACAGCCGATGTCCCGTAAAATATATTGGATTGAAACAAAACTCAACTACATGCTAGTCCAAACAGAACTCTTCAAGTATAACATACTGGAAAAAAAGCTTACAAACATATGATGTCCCGTAAAGCAAAAGTTAAGTATATACTAGAATAAACTGAATTCGTCCGGTATAACATATGGAGAAAAAGCTTACAAACAGGTGATGTGCCGTAAAATATACTGTATTGAAACAAAATTAACGATATTCTTACTAAGCAAAACTCGTCCAGTCTAATATACTGGACAAGGACTTACACAAAGGTGACGTCCCGTAAAATATATTGGATTGAAACATAACTCAACTACATGCTAGTCCAAACAGAACTCGTCCAGTATAAAATACTGGATGAAACTCGTCCAGTATAAAATACTGGATGAAAATCTTACACACAGGTGATGTCCCGTAAAATATATTGCATTGAAATAAAACTTAAATATACACTAGTCTAAACAGAACTCTTTCAGTATAACATATTGGAGATAAAACTTACACACACGTGATGTGCCGTAAGATATTCTGTATTGAAACAAAATTAACTATATTCTAATCTAAGCAGAACTCGTATATTCTAATATACTGGACAAGGACTTACACAAAGGTGACGACCGTAAAATATATTGGATTGAAATAAAATTCAACTACATGCAAGTCCAAACAGAACTCGTGCAGTATAAAAATACTGGATGAAAAGCTTACATACAATTGATGTCCCGTAAAATATATTGCATTGAAACAAAACTCAAATATACACTACTCAAAGCAGAACTCTTTCAGTATAACGTATTGGAGAAAAAACTTACACTGATGTGACATAAAATATACTGGCACTATGTGGCACATTGAGAAATTATACAATAACACAGACTAAAGCACTAAAAATAAATCAAAAAATTCCAAAAATTAATTTTTTTTACTGATACTTTGCATTTTGAATCACAAAGTTTGAATTAGCGATTGTAGATGAAATTCAAACTAGTTAAAATCAAATAATCAAACAAATAATTGACACAACTTACTTCTAGTTGGAGATTTACGGCGGAAGATTTTGCTAATACTTCAATTTGCAGATTTACAACAGAAGATTTAGCTAATACTTTGATTAGAAAATTGACGGAGGAAGATTTTTGTAATTCTTCGATTTGTAGATTGATGCCGGAAAATTTTGCTAATAATTCGAGTTGGAAAATTTTGCTAAAGAAGAATATCAGGTCAAGTCTAGTTAATTTAATAAATATAGTATGGGTATTTTAGTCAACAAATTATTAGCGTCCTAAATTAGTGGCTAAATATCGTTGACTGTTAAATATGTGGTTAAATTTCATTGACCATGCGGAAAAGTGGCCATTTTTAAATTTTTCGCATGTAACTAACTATGCATGCATTTTGAAAGCTTTAGGATTTTAATAAATTATTTATAAAATAATAATTTGAAAGCATGAAATATTTCTGAAGAAATCCACCATAAGTCACTCAAAAAAATTTAGAAACATGGATTAACGTATATTTAGGTTGTATATAGATCGATTAAACTAAACCTGCATCATCTTGGTCCATGATATTAACTTCATTATGAGATGATGTCCAGCAAGACTGTTAGGATTATTCTTACTGAAAGAAGCCACATCGCTCAATGCACTACGTATAGCTTTTGCATATGTTGCATCATGGATCCTTACTTCACATGCGGAAAAGCTCACAAGGCTTTTGATAAAGGAAGTCTAAACATGTTAGTTGGAAACCTAGTGTATTGTGTTTTCTTAGTTTTTGATAATTGGTGCATGCATAGTTTTTTTTTTTTAATTTTGTGATTGAGCAGATAATTTGCACAGTGGACGCAAAGATTGTTTCAAGACTTGAGGAGAAAAAGATAAACATCGCCTTTGAAAAAATCAAGGACATGGAAGAAATTTCATTAGTTGGGTTTGATGAACAAGATTCTAAGAAATATGGGTATTTACTCATTGATGAAGATCAGAAGCGAGTAACTATCTTAACTATTGCAAGTTGTTTTGACATAGATTTAAAGTTAAAACCAACAACAACAAATAACGTGGTAAGCTTGTAAATTTCAGGAGCTTTGGCTCTTAAGATAACTAATCAAAATTTTATTTTTGGATTTGAATAACCTCAAATGTGTTGAATTTTGTGTAAAAGGTGCTCATTATGTTTTAAATTTCGTCTTTTCAGAATCATAGTTTAGTGAAAGATGAGAAATAATAACATCAATTGGCAGTCTTGGGGTTTGCAGCGCTTATAAAAGAAAACTATAACTTAAAAAAAAAGTTTGTGCATTGCTAGGTATTGCTTTCATATAACTTAATGTCTTCAAACCTCACTTCTAATTAAATATTTCATATAAATTGATATGGTTTGAATACCAATGTGGTATAAATTAACTACATGTAATCATTTTGTAGAGTTGGATTGATAATATGAAAAGATAACTTATATTCTACAAGAATTTAAAATACAATGATACAGTTAATTAAAATATAAATGTACACAACCAATATATCATATACACACATACGCCCCCCCCCCATATATATATATATATATATGTGTGTGTTATGTATAAAAAACTAGTTAAGGTAACCGTGCTACGCACGGGCCCAATAATACTCCTAAATGTTAAAGGCAAAATAGCAGGCTAGCAAGTTTTCAAACGGGTAATTAAAAATAATCAGCATTTAAGAAAAATAACCACTATTTTATGTGAAGATAAACTCCTGATAAAAAAATATTAACTGAAACACGACAAGTTCCAGTATAATATGCTAGATTTTAGAGCTCCTGCATATAAACTTCAAGTATATTATGTTGAAATTCCAGTATTGTAAAAAAATTTGAACTCCTACATATTATATGACAATTTTTTAATTAGCAGTTATAAATAATAATTTTTTTTTCTCAACATTGAAGTGTAATTTCAGTCTCGTTATTAAAAAAAGACTCTTATATTAGAGTTCATCTTTTGACGACCAGTAAATACTCCAAAATCACTCAAAATCATTCATAAAATAGAAATATCATAATATTGCTCGAATATGAACGGTAGAATGTCATTGTTAGTTAAAAGGTAATTATTATATATATTACTGTAAGATATTTGAACCCTTTTTTCCTCATTCAGTAAAATTTTGTAAAAAGATTTCCCCCTAAATTACTTCTAATTATTTGACTCTAACTTCTATAATATGAAGTATAGTTTTGTTTCAAAATATGGTGACCTCATTTATTTTGTACTCCTATAAGTTATTGTTCCTATTCTACCTGTAATGTGTATATCAATATAAGAAAACTTATAACAAAATTTATTTGCAAATAATGTGTATTTTTCTCACTCTTTTATATCTACCAAGTGTAAGTTATTTTACCAAAGTTTGCTAATTTATGATTCGGAATAGAAAAAAGTAAATAATATTTCACTCCAAAGTATTTTTCTTGTTCACAAAAGATCCTTTTATTGATAGTTGTTTATCCACCAATTAATTTCATCAATATTTCTTAAAATAATGAAACAGTTTACTTTCTTCAAAATTTTTTATACCATTTACCTATATAAAGAATTCCACGTTCTAATTAGATCATTCTAATAGTTATAGCGTATGCACTTACAAGTTTATTTTATTGATTTGTCTACTTATATTATAAGCGCCGAGAGAGTCGTAACACGTAATTTATTAGTTGAGCACACATTACAAGTTCATACTTCGTCAAAAATATAAAGCTTGATATTTAAGTTAAGAAAAGTACATAGGCCGATTTGTTATGCACAGAATTTTCAATATTACAAGTCTCATTCTTGAGCAAGAAGTTGGCCTTAGTAATCCGATGGTACCGAGTAGAACGGCCGTCGTACCCTCGACCACATTCCCACCCTCGACCGCTCTCCCATGAACCTGAACTGATTGAGGGAGATGAACCCACAACACATTTTTTCTAATCGGAACCCCCAAATAAGGTGACCTTTGGACATTTCTCGCGTTTCAAAGTTATTTAAGCAAATAAAAAATAAGTACAATATTAAGCATTAGGTGAAAATGAATAAAGTGATGTCAGCAGCAAATGAAAAAAGGCAAATTTATTGCATTCTTTTTTCTTCTTTATATGTCTTGTAAGCTCTTCTTTTCACCAACTCCTTTGACCATACAATTTCAAGTGAGGAATGATGAATTAAAGGAGACATTTACCAGTTCTTTTGGATCACTCAATCACATAATATGTGACATGTTTGCTAATATAACGGAGGAACACATCAATTATTTGACAATATAAATTAACTTCAAAACATGATATAATTCTAAAGTGGCATCAAAATGTTGGTCTTAATTGTTTCTACAATAGACCAACCTGGATTTGAGCTACTTAAGTGAGCTTAGATCATTATCTGCTATGCCTCACTCTTAAACTAGTTAGGATTGATATATGTGTTCACTGTTAATCTAATAGATTAAAATACGTGATTATTAACCTACTATGATTTCCTCCTTTATCTAAAGTAAAAGAGGCAATGCACGAAGTATCTCACATTCACACGGGGTCAGAAGAAAGATCGCACCCTAAGGGGTGTAATATAAGCAACTTACCTTGATGCAAGTATTAGTGATTGATTTCACCGCTTGATCCCGTGAGCTGTAAGTGTTATGTTGCATTATGGGGTAAGGCAAATTATTCTTGATTTTTAATACTTCACATAAAGGAGTGACAATCACTATATCTGTCATGAAAAGTATAGGGATTTTGAGTATTCACCACAACACTCATCTCAATTACAACTTCTGTTTCAAGAATCAGGTTTTCTAAGTACAACATGCAATTTTTCGCTATTCTTTGGTATATCCTTCTTCACAACTGCGTCTCAGTCCCAAATAAGTTGGGATATCATTTTAGTACACAATAATAATAATGACTCCACTATATTCGATTTCAAGGGGATTAATGCCCCTGACTAACGAAAGAATCTCAGCCCTCCAATGGCACAGCAGAATCGACCTTCACCCGATTTAATCTAACAGTTCCAAGAATGTATTCAGGGAGTTCAGCCTCTTCTTTTGCCTGCAAATGTGTGTATAACATGGTCATGTGCAAGTGACATGAATTGTTAGAGAATAACAAATGCAACTGAACTATTAACGGATATAAACTATGATTTCGAGAACTCTTTCATTATTAACATGAAACTCGTCTTTACATAGGCATTTCCTTAACATAGCAGTTTCACAATATTTCACTTTTCTTTTTACTGTTTGTTCTTTTGGCTTGACAGCGAATGATTGAGTTGACACACGACTCATCCTTAGTATTATTAGGTAATTTATGATTATCGTGTTTTAGGTTTGGGTTTAAGCATTTCAAACTACAATGGTGGGAGAGGAAAACAACAAAATCATTATGTCCTGTGCATGGTTGGGAGGGGGGGGGTGCATTAATCAAGCAACACATAACTGCCAGAAACAACGTGCGAAATGGTATATCATTTCATAAAGTTGTCATTCCAAACTTTCTTTTATTGGTTTCCTACGCAATTTTTAGTGTCCCCTCTGGAGCCCTACTAATCCGGATACGCGCCAGAAAATCCAATTTTGGGGGATAAAGTGCCTCCTACTAAAGACGGCTCCATTCTAAGGCTCGAAGTCTAGTGGCGAAGCCAGGAATTTCCCCAACGGTGTTCAAACTTGAAAGAAATGAAAAAAATTCTCCAACAAAGGGTGTTCAATATATGTAATATACCTCTAAAAACTAACATTTAACCTATATAAACATGTAAATTGACCACCGTTAGGATAGTGTAGCTTCCCCTGGCTCGAATCCAAGACCTCTGGTGAATGATGGAGGGCTTACTTACCTTTGGTGGGTCATTCTGAACTACTTGAAGATTAGATGGTTTTACTCCCATCGAGCCAAGTTCCTTCTTTACTAAGAACTGATCAAATGGACCATAATCTAATGAAGAAGAATGACATACCTCTATTAAAATCGCAAGATCAATGACAAGGCTTGTCACATATCCCAGTACAAGACCAATAACACCTCTTGCCACAGATGATGAACCGATGTCCACATCAATCTGCATATGTATTGAAGGAAAGCCACTTGAGCTCAGTAGTTCAGCAAAGCCATGTAAGCATAAAAGTCCGAGCACAAGAGAAATATTTTCTTCCTTTTCCTATAATATCTATTTCGAAGAAACTTTTTTTTGACATGTCATATCTAAGAAAATGAACTTGGAACCTAACCTCCAGAAAGTTATCTTGTCTAAGGTATTTGCACGTTACTGCCTTTCCCAATAGGCAAGCTTTAGTTCCCACGGCACGTTTAACCATCCAGTACCCCTGTGATCAGAAGCAATTAGCAATAGAGTGTAAAGAAAAAGTCTGCTACTGACAAAGAAACTGATACCTCAATAATGCTTGGAATCAGTTTGAATCTTGAATCACGGAAAGAGTCAGTTCCATCAATGAATTCACCCAACAATGAATTCTTATTTACAGGTCTGTCAGCAGCATAATAAAGAACCAGACTGTAATTTGGTTTAGCCGGAACCTGAAAACCAAGCCAGAACGGAATCAGCGACATTTCTTACAATGAACTTTTATTCAGCAAGGTTGCATTTTCTGGTTAACGACCCAACTTCTGTCCTTTCCTTTTAAAACCGCTTTTGTAACTTTCAAGTTTTTTTTTGAAACAGCTGAAATGAAACAAGTCATATGAAAAACCTAATGAGACAGAATCTTATGAATAAATTCAGAAAGTGCTTGGTATACCGTTGTCTATTAAAAACTGGAAAAGGGAAAAGCCAAAAAGACGTACCATGAGGTTAATCACGAGGATGAATGGAAGTTTCTTCCCTGCTTCAGACTGAAGTTAGGAAAACACCGTTAGCAACGACTATGCTTAGCAGCTAAATAGAATCAGAAAATAAGATCGGATAGACATCATATATGTTGAGAAAGCCAAAAAAAAAAATAATAGATCCGATAATGAACGTTTCCGGTCTTGATTAAGCGATAGATCTTTTATATATATATTGAATGCTGAAAAACATTGGAAAGAAGGACCATATATAACACATCCTTGGTTACCATGACATGCATCATATCAACAATTAACTGCTACTATAATTTTCACATATAGAACTTCGAAAATTTCATTCCAATCATGTGATATGAAAGATGTAATATTAATATGTGCGTATGCAATACGGGTGTTAGTACCAAGTTGTGTGCATATGAGATATTAAAGGAATGACAAGTATAATATAATCACACCTTCTTACGTTTCATTACTTACCATATGTAGTTCTCTCTTTACATATAACCATGGGATGATATGTATGGCTTTTAATTGAAATCTTTCAGGATGTAGATTTTTTTTTTTTGTGTATATATATATATATATATATATATATATATATATATATATATATATATATAAATAATTGCTAGAGACTCGTGCTGATAACGTGTTATAAAAGAAAAGTAATTTAGTAACATGAACAAGAAATAAAAGCAATTTTGTAAAACATGAACAAGAAATAGAGATAGAGAGAAGGAAGAGATTTTCTTTTTTAATTGTGTGTATTTTCCTATCTATTACAAGGCCTTTAAGCATAAAAAGTGAAGAATATGTCATGAAATATGTCATTGAACATACAAAATATGTTATTGAATATGTCATTAAACATTTGAGATGAAGATCATAGAAGAAGAGTAGACATCCACCATGATTTGATATTGATCATAACATCGACTGGTATATAACGAATTTTGGGGTGACAATAGACATTGTTACAATCTGATATATGATGGAGAATTAAAAAAAAATCAGATTTATAAGTGGTCGTTCAAAAATAGCTCAGTTTCAAAAGTTATAGAAATTTAGTCACTTTTCATGTAAAGATAAATCTGAGCGAAAACACTGTTCAAAACCCAAAAAATACGTCAGTATGTTATATACTTGAACTCCAGCATATTATACTGGAGTTCCAGGATAAGTATGCTGGAACTCCAGCATAATTTGATGGTTCAGCCGAACCCAATAGCTTTTGTTCAAACATTGTAATTATATTAAGAGTTCCAATGAATATGTACAAATTGTTAATTTAGAATCCAGTAGCCTAAAAGGATTATAATCCCAAACTCATAAAGTTTAAATCCTAGCTCCGCCTCTGAGTACACTAGAACTCCAGCATATTATACTGAGTTCCAGCAAAGTATACCGGTCCAGTATAATATGCTGTAAGTTCATACACAAGTGCTCCAATCTCCAATATATTATGTTGGAACTTTTTATGTATTGGAGTTCCAGCATAATATGTTGGAAGTTCATACACAGGTGCACCGAACTCCAGTATATTATGTTGGACCGGTCTCTGTTATAGCAAAATATTGATTATTTTTTATTAACTTGATAAATATTAGCTATTTTTAAATGACATATCCGAAAACTAACTAGACGTATTATTTTTGCGATATCTGAAATAATATGGCCCAACTAATTCAGATACGTGGTTGATAGGTTCGTTAAGCAGGCAAAGTGCTCCATTCTAAGAATTTTTTAATTCTCAGAATTTAAACCCGATAATTCTAGTTAAATAATGAGGGATCTCCACCATTCCGTTATATCCATTGCGATAACTAAATTAAACTCTTGTTGGGCACAACCAGATAATAAGGCTATAATATTAATTTTTGTGGCTGCTTTTCAGGTTGGAATAGGGTCATTTCGCTGGGAAGAAAGGAAAAAAAAGAAAAAATAACACTGTATAGTTTTTTCAAATAATAGTCTTATATATTTTTATATGTTATTTTTATATGTATATACGTTATGTTTGCTATATATAAAAATTATATAAATTTTATATACCTCTTTAACTAACAAATATAAATAATGTGTGACGCGAGCTAGAAGTGATAATACAAAAAAAAAAAAAAAAATTCAAAGAAGTTAATTGGGCTATAACTATATATGAACTTTCCTCTCAGTACTAAGAAATTCTGGATTCAAATTGGATAGTGATGTTTGAGATAATATATATTTAAAAACAAAAGCAAGAAGACGAAATTATATAGAAAGATAAGAATGACTTTCAATTTTGACTTATCTATAGCAATTGGAAGTTAGGCACTTTGGACTTATCTTTTTTAATTATATTTTCCACCCGATGTCTAGCATATTAATATTCGTGTTCACAAGGTCTATTAAGCGAAAAATGACTTTTATAAGTATTTTTTGATATTTAAAATATAAATTTGAGACCTTTTATTAAGAGTAAAAAATTATATTTATTCCATTACAACTTTCGACGGTAACTCTTTAAAGTTATAAAGTCACTGCTTTGACGGGTTAGTATTTTCTTTCTTTAAGGAAATTTGATCCATTCTACATCAAATTGGATAGTGATGTTTTTGATAAAAGTTGAATTAAAAAAACAAGAAGAAGAAAATAGTTGAAAGATAAGAATGACTTTCAATTCTGACTTGATGTATGACAATTGGAAGTTAGGCGCGCACCTCGAATTACATATATTTTTTTAAAATTTTTTTTTACTTGTGTCTGCTTGTTCGATATCGATATTTATGATGCCTAAGGTCTATTGAACGAAAAACATTCTATATAAATATTTGTATATTCAGGACTCCAATCCGAAATCTTTTATTAAGGTCGAAGATCCTATTCATTCCACCACGACTTTTGAACGGTGAATGAATGGTGAATGAATTGCGAATTTATAATTAACGGTTTAACGGTTTGGGGGCGAATTACTCAATTTTCTTATCGGATAAATTATTAAATTATTAAAAGATTTTACATTTACACTTTAATCTCTATGTATATAAAGTACTATTGAAACCTTAATGCCTAAATTCCTAATTTTTACAGTTAGCTCATATTATAGCACAGTGAAGTTCGGTGGAACTGTGGCAAGATGGATGAAGCTAGTTTTCTTCATATTTAGGATGCTCCTCTAGATTTTGTACAGTGCAATGAACCGGAAATATATTCTGATAATCGTTAAACCAAATCATTAAATATAATTATTTGCGTGATAAGCACCCCTATGTCTCGTTGTTATAATTTTGTCTCAAAATTGCCCCTAAACACTCATGAACAAATATTATATATAGAAAAGGTCCAAATTTATCCTTGTGGTTTGCAATCTCAAAGAGCAGTGACAGAGTTGGAATTTTAACTTCACGAGTTTTAAATTTTAGAATGGCGATGTCAAGTACTAATAATTGAGTTTTAAATTTAATATTTATACATATTTAATGAATTTTTGACATAAAATATATTGTTTAAGCAAAAGTTACTGGGTTCGACCTGTTAGGACAGAAAAAATTAGGTGTCATGCGAAATCTAGCAAAACAAACGTTGAACGACGATAAATCACACAACAAAGAGAAATCTATCAAAAGAGACACAAATATTTAACGTGGTTCGGTAAATTGACCTACGTCCACAACGGAGATGAGCAATCCACTATAATAAAAGAGAGTACAAAATATCGAGAGAACAACCTCACGAAGAGGCAAACACAAGTGATACACTAACACTTGTCCCGTAAAGTTCTCCCCCTAAACACTACTCTCAAGCCCATATAGCCAAACTTTTTCCTCAATTTATAGAAGTCCAAACTTTTTCTTACAAGAAAAATGACTAGCCAAATATAGTAGAATTATAATTTCTCTTGTACAAAAAGGAAAACCCAATTAAAATAATTATACTGTCATTTTTCTTCAAGAGATAGAAAAACTAAATATGGTAAGAAAATTATGACAAACACCTAACAGGACAGAATCTGTATCCCCTGTTAGAGAGTTGGTTGAGTAGTCAACTATATCTTCTAAACAACATATTGCCTTCAAAAATTAAAAGAAAATTAAGAAAAAATAAAGATTTTTCGTGTATATATATATATATATATAAGGAACAAGGCAAATTCCTACAACATTATTATGAGCAAAGTCATGCATGCATGTTTAACGTAATGATTGCTTGAGAACCCTCTCTATAGAAACTAGTACGCACGTCAATTATTTTTTATATATATAAAAAGTTTATTTATTTTTTATTTTAAAGTCTTAGAATCTAGGACTTGGAAAACCTATCTAATATTTTTATGCACAATAGAAAATAAACATTTTACTCATTAAAAGAATTGATATTTGGATTTGGGAATTCCTCTCTATTATTCGTATATATATTAAATAGATTAATATTATGGTTGGTTGAATATTAAATACATTATATAATCAGTAATCTAATTATTAGTTGTTGATAGATTAATAATTTCTCTAGTAGTATATATTTATGGAAATTGATATAGTTGCATCTACCACAACTAATAGTTTACTACCTATTAATCAGTTATTTTTCAAGAGAACCATTATTATAATTAGTCATCAGGAAGAAATAGACATTTGTACGAGGACAAATCGGATAAATAGTACGACACGACTGTATATACGTCGGCCCTGATGAAACGAATGACGAGGACGCCTCCTTACGGGGACGGCAACATTCAAGGACGTCTTCATTTATGGCCGTACGACGAGAAGGATGCGGCCCCGCCCTTGAGACACCAAGTCGGCGGATCTGTCTAGAAGGACGTCCCCAATTCCTCCGACCTATAATCCAAATACACTTATAGTATCCGGGCGTCAATGTAATAGTTGGGCGAGGGGGACTTCTAGCTATATAATGGAGGGCCTCCCCCCATTTGTAGGGGATCAATCAATTTTATAATAAGACATCTCTCTCTATCTACATTGTTCTTCTCTCTATTACTAGCATTTCCACTGCTCACTTATTCTACATTCTACATTAATTTATCATCTCTATATACGAATTATTCACACACATTAGCCTAACGATCGACCTTCGATTTATATTACCATTGATTCCGATTATCCCATTGTTTATATTGATTGATTAGTTCAAAGATGTTCAACATCTTTTGAGCAAAACAACATTGTTACAAGGAATGTTAATAACCACTTTAATTAACATTTCTACCACCGAACAAATAAAAAATTCTACCAATAAATATAACTTTCACACATACTAAATTCTTATAAATGATTAACGGACAAATTCATGTTTACAATTAATTTGATTGATTTGAGAATTCATGTTTATTGATATTAATTTTAGCTAGCATTTGGATATAGATTTAGTTGAAACTTAAAAAAAAGGTTTTAAAGTTGTGTTCCGACATACATTCTATTTGAGATCTTTTTTGAAGTTCTGTGAGTTAGAACAAATTTCACTCAAGAACTGTCGCAGTTTTTGAAAACTTGAAAAAAAAAATAATTTTAAAAAAATATATCATATTCTATGAAGAAACAGTATTTTCATTTTTTTTTTTTTGTGAAGAAAAGTAGTCAATGAGTATGGCCAAACGGGAGCTTTATTCACACAAGCAAATAGTCTTATATCAAGTTGTCAATTACATAACTGACTTGTTACTTTTTTTATTGGGTCTATGATATATAGGAAAAATGACACTATACAACCGTTATAAAAATAATACTGGAAAGATGTATAATATTTGTGTGTATATATTCTGTACATTATATACAAAAATTATACATTATTTTGACAGAGACTAAAAGTGATAATACTCCTACTATATACATTGGACAAAAGCCCAAACCGCCGCAACAAGTGCACAAATAGCCACTTGAATGATTGTTGTTTAAAGGAATTTTTACCTTCTATTGCAAATGTTAACATCTTATTTATTTTTAATAAATACCATTCTAAAAAAAGGAAAATTTTACATATTAACAACTGAGATTCCTACTTTTCAATTTTATAGCCCATATTTTAATTTACAACTAACTAACCCGAAAATAATAGGCTAAGATTCTACATCCAACTATAATAAATTCTCAATTACTATTTAATTTTTTAAAAAGATTGCTCAAACTTTTAAGTTAATTTTCGAATCAACAATTATAACTCAAATATTAGTTCAACAAACCAAATCCATTTAAATGGTGAAAAATAGATTTTAACAAGCTTAAATATGTGAGTTTAGATTCCGAATTTGATTTTGTGAGAAATTTGGAGTGGATGTTATTTAGAATTGTTAGAAATAGTATGAGTAGGTTGTACATAAAATTTGAAGTCATTTAATGGAGATTTGAACTATTTTGAACATGAATTGTAACTGAAAATCGTGGAAGACGTTCGTCTACACACGTTTGTATAAAGGTGTATAAAAGTGTATAATAGTATATAAGATATATTTATACACACGTATACACTATTATACAAGATTATACATAATTATACAGAAATTTGATTGCGTCTTCTTCCTTGCGTTTTTTCTAAAATTTAACTCAAATCTTGTCCAAATCTACTCAAAATCACTTCAAATTGAAAGTTTGAACTCCTTATGATATTTTCAATTAATTATAACAATACCCAACCCAAAAAACTAACAAACTCAAAAAATCGAATTTTCAAAAGCAAAGCTTTGAATAGCCTTCAATGGTGAACTTCTACTCTTCAATTTTCTTACATTGCAATCAGATGACACATGGGAGAAGCAATAATAGCAGATGTCCCCTTGAAGTATATGTAGAAGGAGTGAGAAGAAAAGAGAGTGAATGCAATGTTTGTGAGAACACAAATTTAGTTCTATAAATTTTGAATTTGCTAGTGCTTTCAAAATATTTATAATATGGGATAGGTAAGGTAAAACTTAAAAATATGGGCTATTTTTTGTTACGGTGTGATGTCAAGTGTATTTTCTTGTAATTTTTTCTTATATAATCGTGTATAATTTATGTGCAATTTGTCTGAAGAAAATAAATAGTAAATCAGATAAGCTATTTGTGTAAAGAATCACATTTTTTTTTCTTTGGCAAGTTGGTAGTAAAATCGAAATAGCCGCTCATTCAACTGTTTAAATTAAAAGTTATCAGAGAATATAATAATATATGTAAAATTCCTTTATAATATTTGCATAATCATGTATAATTAATGCATAATTTATTATTTGAAAAAACAGTAAATTTGATTGGCTATTAGTGTAAAGATCTCCTTTTTCTCCTTAGAAGTTACAACATTTCATAAATTGGTTGTAAAATTAAAAATTACCGGCGGTTTTTATAATATATGTGTAAATGCATTCGTAATATTTGTATAACCACAAATAATTTATGTGTAATTTATACATATTGTCTGCAAAAAATAAACAATAAATTCGATGGCTATTTTTGTAAAGATCTTTTTTTTTCCTTAGACCATTTCGCAAGTTGGTAATAGTTCGTTATAACTGAATTCCTCGTACTTTTACTAAAGGAAAAAAAATCCTAAAGATGTAAAATGCAACTAAATCAGGACAATAATTGGTATAGGTCAGATACCTATCTATTCTAAATTAACCTCATAAGGCCATACCCTGTGTCACTAGTCCTTTGCTTTTTTTTAAAAAAAGCATTTGGTTTTAAAATCCACTAATTCAATTAATTCAGATTGAAATCGGGTAAGTTGTTTGATTGATTTAAATTAATTCAGAGTCATATCAAGTAAGAATCTGAAGGAGAGTCTTGGTGTAATTGATAATGTTGTTGTCATGTGACCTGGAGATTACGGATTCAAGCCGTAGAAACAATCTCTTGCAGAAATACAGAGTAAAATTGCGTAAAATATACCCTTGTGGTCCGGCTCTTTACCAGACCCCACACATATTGGAAGCTTAGTGCATTGCGCTACCCATATCAAGTAAGAAACTCCCTTATTCAATTAATGAAAATTCGTGTTGGATAAGTTGTTCCACCATTCAATCAATTTAAATTATGTTTCATTCCTTAGCAAGATGAATTTTTCATTCCTAGGGCCCGAATTTGAGACTTCTCAAAATTAATGAAATCTCAATCGTCATATGATATTGATCGTCCTAATAAAACAAGAAGTTTTTATCCCAATTTATAAAATTTATGGCCAAACATGAGTTTTGAAAATAAATCTCAAATTTATTTTGGATTTTTAGCAAAACTGGGCCTTAACGTCCACTTTTTAAACATCAACACCTTGATGGAGACTTTAGAATGCATGAAGAATGTTACTTAAGGGGCCATGATTTTGGCATCTCAAAAGAAACTAAATATGACAAAATTTTGCAAATAATTGAAATGAAATGCTTAAGGTGCATAATGAAAATGCAGTAATAGAAACATATATAGTTCAAAGTCTTAATTTGAAGTTCTAATTGCACCAAAAAAGATAAAACTAAACATTAAATTTCCTTCTTATTAATCTCAATAATTACAACTCAATTCTTCTTATTATTACCATCACCTTTGGAACCATCATTAGGAGGAGTTCCAGGAAATGGAGGAAATATTGGAGGAAATTTAAAATCAGGTAAAGGTGGAAAAGCAATTGGAGGAATTGGTGGAAATTTAAAATCAGGCAATGGTGGAAGTGGTAATTTTGGCACATCACCACTAGGAATTGGAGGGAAAATATTACCATCACTATTAGGTTTTGGTGGTGGTGGCGAGAATGGAAAAGCACGCCGCGACCGTTGAATAGTAACACTTTTTGTTACATGGGGTTTCTCGGTACTTGTGGTTTCAACTTTAATTTCCGCGAAAGAATAGTTGAACAATAGGAAAAAGCAAAAGAAGAAAATAAGAGACGAAAAGAAAGTTTTCTTAGTCATGATTTTAGTGACTTAGAGAAATTGATGATATGAATTGTGATTCTAAAGGATAGAATTTATAGTTTAAAGAGATCGAGTCAATTTCATTAGGTAAGTGATCTAAAATGGTATAATTGTATATTGGAGATTTGAAAATGTTATGAAGAAGATTACAGCGTTTACTAAGAGATTGAATTTGATAAGGTGAGTTGAATTTCTTTAGGCAAGATATATCAAATATTCTCTATTTGGAATGAATGATATTGACCTTAATTAGGTGACATTATTGCTGAAATTTAATATCTCGTATATCAACTTAATCTCCCTCATTTAATCGATTTTTTTTACTAATTCTAATCAGGGGCGGCTCAATACTATTGGGGGTCTAAAGCTAAACTTCAAATGGAGGCCTTAATTTTTTTCTTAAAAAAAATTTATATATATTTTTTATTTGAAGTTTTTCCTTGTCTTTTGAGATGCAAAGGTATGAATAACTGTTTTATAATCAATTTCTTCTAACAATCCTTTTCAACAGACAATATAGCTAATCCATTCAACCTCTCTTGAGACATTGTTGATCTTAAATAAGATTTTATCAATTTTAATTTTGAAAAACTTCTCTCCGCTGAGGCAACTGTTACTGGAACTGTTAACATTATTCTATAAGCAATATATGTATTTGGAAAGGAATCAAGTCTTTTTATCTGATTGAGGATATCGACTAGAGTATTATTATCTACTTGTACAATTTCTCGTAACACTTTCAATTCAGAAAATAAGTCTAAACCATCAATATCAGATTGATTATTATGTTTTAAAGAACATTCAAGGTTGAGACAATATTTTTTTAAATTCTCATCATCTAGTGATCGTAATTTTTTACCACTAAAAAGGAAACCAAAAATATTTTCATAGGTTTCGAATTGTTCAAATCTATTTTGGAGAAAAAAAATAGCTTGGTCTATTATGTATAAAAAGTAATCTACTCTAAAACATTCTTCAAGAGACATAGTGATTTCGTTGTCAATATTCTCATCAAATTGTTTTTTTCTATATATTACCCATTTACTACGAAACTTAGGTTCTATATTCATCTCAGATGCAATTTCCTTAGCAGAAACCATAGCAGTTACAAATCCTTCTTCTCTATAGTTTTGAAAAAAGGAAATCAAACCTCTTAATTGATCTATGGCAACATCAATATGCATATCTTTTGATTGTAAAGTTTTGCTAACTGAATTAACCGCAAATAATATATCATACCAAATAGTCATACCTAATAAAAACTTAAAATTTTCAAGCTCGTATGTTGCTAAACAACTAGCTTCACTTTTGGTTTTTGGATCTTCACTAACTTCTACTAATTTCAATAATGCATCTCTTATTTGTGGAGTTTGAAATCTTATTACTTTAATACTTTCAATACGACTTTCCCATCGTGTTTGTGACAATGATTTAAGAGTTAGACTAGGTACACTATCTTTTAAAATTTTCCATCTTTTAGTAGCAACCCCCACTTCCAACCGAGAGGTTGTGAGTTCGAGTCTCCCCAAGAGCAAGGTGGGAAGTTCTTGGAGGGAAGGATGCCGGGGGTCTATTTGGAAACAGCCTCTCTACCCCAGGGTAGGGGTAAGGTCTACGTACACACTACCCTCCCCAGACCCCACTAAGTGGGATTATACTGGGTTGTTGTTGTTGTTGTTGTTGTTTAGTAGAAGAAGAAAATAGTGAATATATTCGTTGAACCACTCCAAAGAATGATATAGCCTTTGTGCAAGAATTAGCCATGTCACACAGTACTAAATTTAAATTATGACAACCACATGGTGTATAAAATGATCTAGGATTTATATCTAGAAGTCTTTTTTGCAATCCTTGGTGTTTCCCTTTCATATTGGATCCATTATCATATCCCTGTCCTCTTAGATTATCAATATCAAGTCCAATATTTTTTATTTCATCTATAATAACTTCAAAAAGACCTTTTCCACTTGTATCATAAACTTTTAAGAATTCTAAAAAATATTCAGTAATTTTTATTGGAGTTGCTGAAATGTCCACACTTCGCAATATAAAAGACATTTGTTCATGATGACTAGTATCAGGAGTGCAATCAAGTATGATTGAGAAATACTTTGTTTCTATAATTTTTGTAATAATTTTATTCTTAATTTCACTTGCCAACAAATTTATCAATTCATTTTGAATATTATGTCCAAGATAATGATTATGAACTTCATCATGTTTAATTCGCCGAATATGCTCTTGCATGATCGGATCAAATTCTGTAATCATTTCAATTAGACTTAAAAAGTTTCCGTTGCTTTCTTGATAAATCTTCTCATTTTTTCCTCTAAATGCCAAATTATTTTTCCCAAAAGTTTTTATCACGGCAATAATTCTTGACAATACATTTTTCCAATGCTCTCTATCTCTATTGATTTGATCTTGAACATCTTTATCAATTGTTTTATTTTCCTGCAATCTCAATTCTAAATCAAGCCAAGCACCCATATTAATAATATGCTCATTTGATGTTTCATGAGCTTTAAGCTTGGCACTAAGGTTTCTCCAATCTCTACAACCTTCATTCGCTAGTTTACTGTTACTAATACTAGAAGTTGTATTAAACAACTTACAACAAAAATAAAATACTTTATCCAAGTCTTTAGAATAAACTAACCATCGTCTTTCATGTCTTTCACCATTTGCCAACTTTTTAAAATAATGGGTATTAGAAAAATGTCTTAACAAATTATCATTTGGAAAATCTATGTCACTAAATCTAATTGGTCCCTTTTCAACTAATAAATCCCTCAACTTTGTATCAATTTTACTCCATTGACTAGAATCATAAATATTTTTAGGAATACAGTTATTTGGTTCATTTATAAATTGTTGGTTTTCTTGAGGATTAATATCAAATTTCTCATTAGTTTCCTCCTCTTCTTCTTGGATAGTGTTATCATCTAACTCAACTAGGTTAGTGATTTGTTCATCTTGAGAGCATTCCCCTATAATATTTGATTTAGTATTTTTATTGTTTGTTAAAAATTTATCAATGGCTCCTCTTTGGTATTGTATTAAAGATTCAACTCTTCTCTTTTTTTAAGTTTTGAATAACCGGAATCATACTTTCTATTTGACATATTTGAGTTTTAATAAATATTAAAAGGACAATATATACCTATATAATAAAGATATCAAGAAAATCAATTTAGAAGAAAAAGAATACTAAAAATTAGAATAGAAAAACCTGATTCAATAACTTGATCTGGAAATAAATAGTTGTTGCTATGCAATGCTTGGTATCTCATAGAACAAACAATAATCTTTCAACTTTTTCTATCCTTAGAATATTGCAAGAGCCAAGAGGTGAAGAGGGTTGTCTTGAAGTTGAAGGAAAAAAATGATAACAATGTAATATTTGTATTTTGTGAGAAAGGTATTAAAGTGGGAAAGGACCGAGAAGGAAAAATTTGAACGTTAAAAAAAGGTAAAAATCATGAAAAAAAGAGAAAAGTGGTCAGATTTTTAAGATTTTTGGGCCCATAATAATCTTCTTCTTTTATACAAAATCTGAACCTTGAAAAATATTTGCTTTAATTTTTTTTTTTTAATAAACTAAAAAATTGGGGCCCCCTAAAGTGGGGGCCTAAAACATGTGCTTTGTTGGCTTTACCCAAAAGCCGCCCCTGATTCTAATCCAAGTAAAGATATGTAACACAAGTCATTTTTCTTTTGTTTTTCACTTAAAAAGCATCTAATTAAAGCCTATGTAAGTAAGATATAAATCTGGCCGGAAAATATAAATTTTAACCAAAACATCATTCAAAAACGACCATACGATGAAGTTATTGCGCCTTTCTTTATATGGATTTTTACCTACCTATACCATATATGAAACTTTATTATCCTAAATGTGCATAGTTTGTTAATTACCTGCTTAGTCCACGTTTTACCTACAAATTTTGTACCATTCGATTATTATGCATTAAAAGGGCGGAATATTCCCTAAAAATGAGCTAAAATTAAAAGAGAATCTTGATGTTAATTGATTCTACATTAAATTCAATTTTTAAAAAAGGAAAGGAGATTTCTCATCTTCGTATTTTTCGCTAGAACTACAATTCAAATTCTCGGGAACTACAATTCAAATTCTCGGGAAAAAAAAATGAACGAACAATTCAAATTTTCGAGTTTCAACAACTCAAAGTTGAAAAAAATTGTTCTTCCATATATTTTCCACCATTGATGGCCATTAAAAAGCTTGAAAGCTTTGAATTCAAATTTGAGTTTACAAAAATTATTATTTGTTTGGATTGGGTGTTGTTGTAAATAATTCGGAATATGTTTAGGAGTTTATATCTCAATTTTGAGGGGTTTTGGTGAAGACTAGACTTGGTTTTGATTGAATTTCATATTCAAACTCGAAGAAGAAGAAGACATATTTCCAGAAACTGTAGATAAAATGTAGTTAAATTGCAGAATTGTAGATATATTGTAGATAAATTATAGATAAATTGTAGATTGGGAAGACTAAAGTTTCTACAAATCTTCTGCAATTATGTCGAAAATGCCAATTATGCTACAATTGAAATGAGAATTTGGATACTAAATTCAATGTATCTATTTTGTAGATAAATTGTAGATTATTTGTATTTTGATTGTAGATGCATTATTTTCTGTTTTCACAAATCCAAAACAACTAAAGCTTCTACAAAATCTTCTGCAAAAAATAGTCTACAATTTATCTCTAATTTTTCTAATTTGACTATAATTTGACTAACAAATATCTACAAATTCTAGAAATGTGTCTTCTTCTTCTTCTCCTTCGAGTTTCAATTGACCGTGTTAACCAGTAACCTTCAACCACTGCCCAAAAAAAAGAAATAGGTCAAAGAAGAACTCTCTGCCATTATTATTTTTAGTGGGAATTCAAGTGGGTCGATCAAAGAATTTAATATTTTCTTGTGTATCTGAAAATATGATATTCTTCGACAGTAGTGGGCAGTTGGAAATGATCAACGAGAGGAAGCATATGAGCATCGTGAGTTTTGTGTGTGTTGTGAACAGTTGAGATGAAACGAAAGAGAAAGTGCGAAGATACAGTCTTATAATTATGCCTAATATAAATGAAGCCTTAATTATATCCTTAACTTAGATTATGGTATATAAATGGTAATTTGGTATGCTTAAATATATTAAACATAAACCTTAAACATTGAGGGTAATAAGGTTTCATATATGGTATAGGTAGGTAAAAATCCCTTCTTTATATTGGGCCGTGACGACCCATGATAAAAAATAAAAAATTTATCTCCTATAGAAAATGTTAAAATTATATTTATTTTAAATAAATATTATTTAAAAAAATTATATTCTATAGATACCTTTTAAGGTTTATAGCAAAATATTTAATTTTGGTTACCTCCTAGCTCTAAGCAACTAAATACGCTAATCAGTTACACTAGTTTCTTTCTCTCTCTACTTTGATACGACTCATTATATTCCCCATCCCATTAAAATTTCCGATCTCCTCCTCCTTCCACCGGATTTGTGCAAAGCCCACTTCGGAGTAGGTTCACTTTCTTCATCTCCATTGATCCGCCTCACTCAATTTCTCAGCCAATATTTCGTATCTTTGTGTACTCTTTCCACGATAAGAAAATGCCTTGCCTTCTTCAATTCATGATAATTGCATTGAACCTCTTTCCTTCTTGTTCTTCTTCTCCTCGTGTTCTACAACAAGTGGAGTGTTTGGAATAATTTGAATTTTATTTTCTGGGTTTTGTAGGGTTCAATTGTAGAATTGGTATACGCATTCTTGGAAATGCAGCAAACTTCATCTAACCCAAAGCAATGCTCGTTCTCTGCGGGGAACGAGTCACTAAAATCACCAAACCAATCACTTTGGTCTCGAAATAAAGTTGGTGTGTTTGTATTAGCAGCAAAATTACCATGACATATTGATTCTTTCAAAATCCTTATGCCCTATTTTGATTTTTTGAAAATCCTTAGCTCTTTTAATCCTATTTTGATTCTTTCAAAATCTTTCAAGATATGTAACACAAGTCCTTTTTCTTTTGGATCTGATCATACGTCCTCGACATAAATCATGCGTAAAGATATTGGAACCCCTTTTATATTTAATATTAGTTCATGGACTTAAAAGGTGAAAGAATTAGGTTAGGTTCTTACTTAAAATGAAAGGATCGTTTACTTATTTCCTGCTTTGAGTTCTATTATCATTTTATATATCATGTTTAATTAAAGTTTTTTTTTTAGCTTCATATTATTATATTGTTGGCCCATAGTAAGTGTCGAAGTCGTCCCCTCGTTACTACTTTTTTGAGGTTAGACTAGATACTTATTGGGTACATATTGTTTATATACTCACTCTACACTTATGTGCTTGATGTACAGGATCTGGGGCAGGTGCATCTGGTTATTAGTCTGATGCGCACGCTTGACTTTTGGTTCGAGTCTATACGGTGAGCTGCCTTTCCGAGCCTTTCATCAGCAGTCGGAGTATCTCTTTTGATTTATTTTCTGTCTATTCTATTTCAAACAGTAAAGTATAAGTCTTTTGTATATCCTACTAGTAGCACATACACTTGTGACACCGGATTCTAGCACACACTAGTAGACTTATGAGTTTGGATTGTATTTCTATAGTTATGATTGCACTTAGCCGCTTTCGTTTTGATTGTTCTAAATTCGTCATTTATTAAATCTTTTTAAATTAAGGAAAGCTAGTTATTCGAAAAACATATTAAAAATGGGAATCACCAAATTATTCACTCTTGGCTTGCCTAACAACAGTGTTGGGCGCCATCACGACCTAAAATGGAATTGGATCGTGACATCTTTGAGAAATTATGTTAAAAACATATGGAGTAACAATTATCCACAATTTTAGGATTTATTTGTCCATACAAATAATAATATATTTAAAAGATATATTCAAAGGATATTTTTTGTAAATTCACGCGAATCCATTAATCAAAAACTTTATGACTGAACAACCTTTTAACCTTAGAAAAAAGCACTCATTCTATTACATTTATGTACAAAAAAAATAAGCACAAATTTTAATAAGTATTATAATAATTCATAAATATCAAATTCTAGAAGAAATACTTAATTAATAATAGAACACTTAAAAATTGCACGTCAACTTCAAATAAAATATATAAATTTAGAGGAGACAAAAATATTATTATTACATCCTTATCATTTAACTTATGTAAATCAAGTATATTATATTAATTAATCCAAAAATAAAGAAGAATAAATAATGTAATCGGAGGCACGAAAAAATAGAAGTTCAAAATCGTCACCATTTATTTTGAACTTTTTTAGAACAATAAATGGAGCTATATGCGAATTATCATCATTTGCCCAAAATCATCATTTAAGTTTTTCATAATTAATTAGATTTTGTGCATTAAATTCTTACTTATTTGAAATGCATATGAATTTTAATGTTAAATATATTGTACAAATTCTTTTCTTACTTGAATTATGTAAGTCTTTATTTTATAACTCAAAACATATATAGAGAGACGGGTACACGCGCAAATTGTGTACCTCAATATTAATATGTATATAATTGTATATAATTAATGTATAAATAATGTATATGGATAGCAAAAGTAACCAATCAATGTTGCCTTCATTGTATATTAAAATTTGGAACTTTATGGATAAAACAGTAGATACTGTGTAAATATAGTATTTATTTAATCACTAAGAAATTTAGGGTTTGTACGTACTCTAAGATGAATTATGAAGGTAGCTATAGTAGAGATTTTATAGGGTTATAAAGGAAGAGATTTATAAGTATTAGGAGAGTTATTAACTTTATCGAAGATATGAATATTGATTTATGTCAATCTTAAGTAGTGAAGTTTACGTACAAAGAGAATTCTTAAAATGCATGCAATTTGTAGTTGATAAAGAGTTAACAAGATTCCCTATATTTATTCAAATTGTAATATGAAAAGGAAAATAAATAAGAGGGGTTCTCGTCTGATAATTTAGAAGAAAAAATCTCTTGATTACAATTAACTTTTATAAAATAAGGAATTGTTTTGTAATCAACTTAATAATGATAACTTTTATAGTCCATTATTATGAATACTATCTTATTTGAAGGTTTCCCTTCTTCTAATTAATTATAAATTGATTTATATATTAATAAAGAATTAACCTAAATAACCGTTCACTTAACTATTCAAATTAAAAATAGCTGGTGCAGACATATTATATGCATAATTTGTATAAATATGTATAATTAATGTATAATTTATGTGTATGACTAAAAAAAGTAAAAACTCAATATAACTGCCTATTTGTGTAAGAATCGCGTGTTTAGTGTTTGATTATATCATGATATGAAAAGCTTTTTAACACTTTTTAGGTTTTTCCAAGGTAATAGTGATGTACTATTTAACTTACTGTAGAGACGTTCAAATTCTTTTTCAAGATTATATATAGGTTGTTAAATATTATTTTTAGCTTGACAACCAACATCGACACTTTTTTTTTTTGAAAGTAAATTCATATCTACAAATTAAAAAGTAAATTCATATTTAAAAACTAAAAAGTTATAGTGAACGCCTATAAATTATGTACAAATTACCAATTTATGAAAAGAAATTTTTTTCATTGGCATACGCAAGATTTTTTGTAAGCAATGTTATATAGGAGCTAGGTGATGACAAGGGGTATGAAAAGTAGAGTCGTACCAAGCCACCACGCTCAAAATTTGCAAATTCTAAAGGAGTTATTCAATATTTTTTCTTGTTCACGCCTGATGTTCGGCACCCGTATTAGGGCCCGTCTAAATCCAAATTTGCACCGGAATAATCCACATTAAGAACAAAACGCTAGCTAACGAAAGCGACTTATTACCCGGGGTTTGATATATATTTTTAGGCATTTGATATATGAAACCAATTAACCAAATGCCTCGAAATTCATGGTCACTAACACCTGGGGAGGGGGGATGAGAATTTTTTTGTCTTTTTTTGGGCAAAACTTTCCATTTTCTTTGTCGACAAGTCTCATTTCTTGTAGTGTATCTGTTGCGAAAAAATTGAAATGAAATACATAAAGTGCATTACGAAACTGAAATTTAAATAAATAAAAAGAAAATAAAATAAATTAAAAAAGGTAGACCACATTAGTGATAGAGGAAATGATCTCTTGCATAGAAGATGTGTTACTATGTTATTTTCATATCTCTTATATGTAAATGAAGATCTCTTGTAAAAAATGCATAAAACTATTAATAAATTGGTAAAGGACTACAAAACCAATTCTTACGATAGAGAGGAAATATAGTTCAAAGTCTTAATTTGAAGTTCTAATTGTACCAAAAAAGATAAAACTAAACATTAAACTTCCTTCTTATTAATCTCAATAATTACAACCAATTCAAATACAATTCAATTCTTCTTATTACTACCATCATCTTTGGCACCATCATTAGGAGGAGTTCCAGGAAATGGAGGAAATATTGGAGGAAATTTAAAATCGGGCAATGGTGGAAACGCAAATGGAGGAATTGGTGGAAACTTAAAACCAGGCGATGGTGGAAAATCAAATGGAGGAATCGGTGGAAATTTAAAACCAGGCGACGGTGGGAAAGTAAATGGCCATGTAAGTGAAAATTTTGAAGGATGATTACCACTATCAGGTATTGGCGGCGGTGGCGCAAATGGAAAAACGCGTCGCGACCAATGAAAAGTTGTGCTTTTTGTCACATGAGGTTTTTCAGTACAGGTACTTTCAACTTTAATTTTCGCAAAAGAATAACCGAATAATAGAAAAATGCAAAATGAAAAGGAAATAAGAGTCGAAAAGAAAGTTTTCTTAGTCATGATTTTAGTGACTTAGGGAAATTGATTATATGAATTGTCATAGCAAAGAGTGGAATTTATAGTTTGAGAGATGAGTCTATTTGATTAGGTAAGTGTATCCCAAAATATAATGGAGAAGATTAGAGAGTTTGATAAGGTGAATTGAATTTCTTTAGACAATATCAAATGTTCTCTATTTGGAAAGGATGATATTGATCTTAATTAGGTGACATTATTGCTGAAAATGAATATCTCATATATCATGCAATTTAATCCAGGTTATGAAATTTCCTGAAATGTTGATTCGTGTAGAAATGGCGTGGGGTAGTCATTATGTGGTATTTATTTTTTATTCAGTAATTCTAATGTTGAGCAAAAATAGCCACAACTCTATTAAATTAATATGAAAAGATATTTTTACCCTTTCTTTCATTGCTTTTCTTCCCAAACTCTCGCTTCACCAATCGGTCAGAAGCTGGAAAAGGATCGTCTAAACGTGCTTTCAGTCGAACAATAGCGACTGGTAGGAGCAGCAATGTACACAAAATTTCGATTTCCATTTCTGTTTTATCTCCATCGCAGCTTAATCATTTGTGTTTATCATCCTAATTTTGCTCACTCCACTGAATCATCACAACTATGTAGTAACTATTTTCATCTCCATTTCACAGTCTTCTCCAATGCCTCGGAAGTCTAACTCCTCCGAAGATGATCAAAATCCTAAAGCTAACCATAATCCTAGCTCAATTTGATTAGTCTTTGGGCGTAATCGAGAACCAATTAGCTTCAAGCCCAAAAGTTAAGGACAATAGGTTCTGAACTTCAGATAAGAATCCGAAAAATTAAGGACAATAGATCCTGAACTTAGACTAACAAGCTCAAAAGTCAAGGACAATAGGTCCTGAAGTTCTGAACTTAGAATTACAAGTTAAAAAGTTAAGGACATGTAGTCCTGAAGTTAAGTTCAAAAGTTAAGGACATGTAGTCCTGAACTTAGAGTTACAAGTTCAAGAAGTTCTGAACTTTAGTTCAAAAGTTGAGGACATGTAATTTTGAACTTAGAGTTCCAATTTCAAAAGTTAAGGACATGTAGTCCTGAAATTAGAGTTACAAGTTCAAAAGTTAAGGACATATAGTACTAAAGTTAAGTTCAAAAGTTAAGGATATGAGCAGAAGGGTATTTTCGTTCGGGCAGTTAAAATTTATTAAAACAGTGGCTAAATACTAAATATTTTAAACAATGACTTAAAAATAAATACATATGTTATTGATGGTCAACCGTGTACTTCTCCCTTGATTCATTTCTATATGATTTTGTCATTTTGATTTTGGCCAGCTGTGCTTATATACATACAACCAGATCTCTCTATAACATCATATATAACAAGCATCTAAGTTTTTCTCAAAACGAATTTTTACGTTATGTTATACTAATATATATCCTCTATAACTGCATTTTACTATAGCATCTAAAAAATATCGGAACAAATGGGACGGCGATTGAGAGGTTTGACTTGTAAATACATTTTGGTGACTAATGAAAATTGAAGAAAGTGAATGATGCCGTATCTCCCAATCAATTTGTTCTATTGTTGCTAAACATAAACCAATATACAAAAATAATCTGAAGATCATATGGCCGTCAAGGTATATATCTGGTTTCATTTTGCTCCAGTAAATCATTAAGGTCACGAACCTCTTCCTCAACTATCTATCAGCATACATCAAATAGCAATCTAGGAAAGTTCATCACATAATTGACGATACATACAAGGAGACGAATACGTTGTTCCATCACGACCAATGAACAAGAAATCGGATTGCACTTCAAGAACGATGACACTACTAATACAACATAGTTTCTAGTCGCGATCAGCATCTTCCAATTCTTCATCCTCAGGTACACCACGAAGATAGAGGACATTATTACATCTGCAAACGTGAAAGTAACAAGTAAGAGAAGTCGCATTTTCCTCGAGGAGCAGGCATTTCATTCGCAAATGATTTCACAAATAAAGTTACATAACTATCAGAATTGGTGATTTGCAACAAGCCAAAAGTGAATTGGTGATTTGCAACGTGCCAAAAGTGAATTGGTGATTTGTCATGAGCCAAAAGTGATTTAAAAACAAATTAATAAGCAAATTTATAAGAGCTAAACAGATCGCTATCATAGACTGATGTTTCAGACATCTATCATTCAGATATTTTTGAGTCGTGAACTTATAAACCGATCAATAATCAACAAAAATTTAAGGTACTCATCTATATATAATAATAAAGCTGGGAATAAGAAAGATGATGTGTCACCTCCCCTGTCCATCAATTGTATTTATCTATTTTCTTCTATTTTGATAAGTTTTCAGTTTTTTTTTTTTTTGAATAAAAAAAACTCAACAGTTGCTCCTTTTTTTTTTATAACAATAGTAACTGAAATACTCTCTATGTTATTACGGTTGCCGTATTTGCTGGGTGAAAAACGCCTCCATTTGTCTCCTTTTTTCCTCCTCCTAACGTGTTCCTTTGTAATTCAACTCTATTGGTGGACTTTTGAGGTTATTGCTCTCCTTCTCTTGTGTCTACAATTTTTTCTTTATGTTGACATTACTGCTTAGGGATTTTAAATATTCCAATCTTTCATCAGTTTCCAACGTGATCAAAAGGTCATCAGAGTTTACTATGGTTTAGTGGTAACATATTTTTGTTTTCCTTATTTGTTGGAGTATGTATATGATGTTGCCTGCATTTCTTTGTTCGTATTAGAATATTTGCGTTTGCCAATTTGTCAAAATTGTGAATTGATCTTTGCTAAAATCTCTATACAAAGTTTTTACTCTTCAGTTGTCCTAATTATGAATTTTATATTTTCATTTTGAACAACATCTGGGTTCCATCTTTGGGTATGATTCTGCATTTATTGGATTTCCTCTGGCATGCCTCCATGGTGTCACTCCAATATTTTCTTTAATTTTCTATTTGGTTTCTTATTCTTTGTATTTATAGGTATAGTAAAGGAGCTAATCAAAGAAAACAAAATGTGTTTTTTATTTTGTGATTTTGCAGAAGGACGAGAATTTTGTAGAAATGATTGGAGGAGGAAGACTGGAGATTTGACTGAAGGACAGTTCAGTAAACAGGAAAGAGCTTTTTTATGCTTTTGTTTTTTATAAAATTTTGCTAAAGAGAATAATAAACATGCTGAATAGGAGGAGAGAAATAGAAACAGGTAAAATGAAGAGAATTAAGGAAAAGTACAACTGATCACTTTGTTTGGCAAAAAGTACCGGTTAAACTAGAACTTACAACTATATTTTAGTTCTCTTCAAAATTTCCATGCTTCCCCTTGCTGGTTATGATTTCTGTTCAATGAACATGCTTTTCCCCTCATGTTCAATGTAATTTGTTCATATTAGTTTTGAAACTGACGTTATTTTTCTTTAATTATGTGGTGAAATTATAGGTAAAGAAGAAAAATAATCATTCCGGTTACTCCGTTGACAAGGAAGATAATGAGCAAAAAGGTAAAAAAGTTTAAGAAACATCAGAGTGATAGGAAATAATATCTAATTGTGAAGGTATTACTCCGTCTTTTTAGCAATTATATTTTTATTTAAGCTCCATTAGATTTTTTTTCAGCTAATCATAAAATCTCATGAAAGAAGAATGGTAGTGCAATCAACATAATCTTCTTAATGAATTTTATAGTACATTCTCTTTTTTTATTATTTTTTATCTTCTGTTTATTTTAAAGTTTATAACATTGAATTAAATCAATTGCTTTCATATATTGTCTACATTCTAGAATGTTGGTTTCGTATAGGTTATTGATGTAAAAGAATTTTATACATAGGATGTTGAAACAATCAATAAAAATTTCTCATTACTGAAGATTGATTCTATTCTTATTGAATTATGGCATTAATATTCAATCATATTTCAATTTTATTATGATCGCGCAAAGTGCGGTAAGTACACTAGTTTTACAAGAATTGGGAATCTAGAAGCAAATGAAAACATTGAGGCAGTTTGTTATGGTCTTAATATTCCAGCCTTTCACTAGAAGGAAAAGATATAACTGATCCAGTTGGAGAATTGTATTGTGAGGAAGATGGAACGTGTAAATCGAGTCCACAGGTAAGTATTGAATTAGTCAGCAATAAGAGACTTTTGAAACCCTACCAGTATAAATATCACTAAGGCTGCAGAGCAAATAGAGTACATCAAACATTTATAACAATTCATGCTCTCCAAGAAGATCTTAATAAAAGCATTTCTAATATCCAACAGGCTCCTCCTTGATAGCCATTCACATGAAACATACAACTACCAAAAGGATGCAGGACAAAGAAAAGTCTCCATATTTCCGCCTCCTAAAGTCAACTACGTGTGGGAAATTTTCATTTAAAGAGAAGCGTCAACCATGGAAGAAAGGATGAGCCCCATCTACAACTAGGCATGTCTCTTAAGTTTTATATGCCTGCTACATGATGTAGTGGGGGTTAAGAGGTGGCGTTTTAGCTATTATGATTATTATGCTTTTCTTAAATAACCATGACAGTATGATTATTATCCTCAGCTGGTGGCATGAATTTCAAATTCGGTGCACATATCAAGATCAAAAGATACCTAATCAGGATCTCTCCGAGAGAACCAGTGCATTGTCCATCAATATATTCTTCTGCATTTGCAAGCTGCAAAAAGCATAACATGATTTCAGAACACAAGAAAAACACACACATACAAGCACATCACTAGAACAAGCAGGTTACTAGGAGCTTGAGATAACTTCTTCGGACAATGAATATAAAATGCTTTTACTGTAAATTTGTTGTTTTGTACTCGTTAATTTTCTGATTTTAGTTGTAAACCCATTTGTAAAAAAAAGGTTCTCCTCCCAGACTCAGCTTTTTTATGTAGTCAGGGATAGATTAAGCTATGCTTATCTGAATTAGCCTTCAAAGAGTATGTTTTACTTTTACGTGCCGCAGACAAATAAATTAGCTATTCATCTCCTACTTCATTACAATGTCACACGGGACTTTTGAGAAAGGTCGTTGCAATGCTGCAAAGTTGATTGGTTATCCTTGAGCAGTTTGAACTTTCCTAATATACAGGAAAGGCACCATAAGCTCGCAAATTCAAATGCAAAACTTGGATTGGAAGGCATCTCATTGCATCTTTAGGCTTGTACAGAAAGAGAACAGAGGTTTTCAAGATGAAACAACTGCCTTACTCAATTGAAGCTCAGACCTCTCAGATAGCTACAGTTCAGGTATAAGGAACATACAGTGGAAGGGGCTTAAAACATGTAAAAGTTCACGAGCTTTGGTTCTCTTAGCTTTGACATCTAACCTGTTGTTAGTACTGTATTTTTCCTTGTCTTCTGCTTAATCTCCGATCTATCTATATTATTGCAAAAACCAAAGTGCTACTATTTTCGTGAACACAACTCGGCATTTACTGAATACAGTGCGTCCCCCCCACCCCCCCCCCCACCCCACAATTCCACAAACAGATAAAAGGAAAAAGGAAATGTCCCAACTATTGCAAAGTTAACAAGAATTCGCCTAACAGAGTTTGATATTCAAATACATTATGTTAAGCAACTCATGCGCTGTCGGATAGCAATGAACGGTTCACAATGAAGTGTTAAGCATATCACGAGGATATAGATGCAGATAGATCCAGTAAATAATGTTCTTTTAGAAATTTGAAATGGAAAAGGATAGAAACTCAAATTAAAAGCATTACCTGCAAGTTCATGTATGAATCCACGGAGACCAAATATCCTTGAAAGAGAAACAACAAAGAAAAGGTAGTCAAACAACGTCCGCCCACATCTCATTCTCAAAAACCTTAATGAAGAGCATAATGTTAGGAATCTGTGAGTGCAAGCAAACTACCTTTGTACTCCATTCCCCATTTAAGCTTTACCATCACAGGCTTTCCCGTCAAATTGTTCAAATAAGGCTTGGGATTAACTGGTACTGACTGCAAAATACCAAAAGTTTCCAAATATAGTATGTTACTCTACTTTTGTCCATTCAAAAATTATGAGTAAATGGTATAAGATCACGATGATTATTATAGCCAAGATACAAACTTTAGTCCTAAACTCCTAATAATAGACTTTGTACATTCACTCCAAAAAAGGAAAAAGATGAAAATGTGTGCCGAGAGTAAACAGCCTCTCTACCTTGGTAAGGTCTACCTACATTACCCTCCCCGGACCCAACTTCTAGGAATATATTGGGTATGTTGTTGTTGAGAAATCTGTCTGGAGTCAACCCTTAGGACTAACCGCAACTTTCAAAACCCGGGATAATGGACCCCCCAATGTACCCTTCTCCACTTAAATACTAGACATAGTACATACGCGCTCGAGTATGTGATCTAAGTCACAAGTACCTCAACCTTTGCCACTTGAGCTAGCTACCAAAAACTATATTGGAGTTCCACTTTTATAATTTAGCCTCTTTTATTTATCTAATACATGTATACTTACTTTTAAAAAAAAAAACAATTTTAAATCTATACAAATTCAAATCAGTTCATCAAACAATTTTAAGATCAGCAAGCATTTACTTATGCTAAAACATTATTACAAAAATCTAAATTCTCGCATACAAATCTAGCTGAAGAACTGTAGCATTGCAAGTACATGAACAAGTAGTAAACGTAATTACAGAAGATAAAACTTCATTTTTCATATTAATTAATATAAAAGAGAATAATTCGGTGATTTAAACAGTAATTAAATAGAACATTAAGAGAATTTACCATGGCTTAGGTTGATTTGCTGGTGAGACGGCTAGCTGCTACTGAAACTCGAGAAAACCCCTAGCAGTGGTGGCGGCGGAGTGTACCTTTGTTTATATAGCTAGGGTTTTGACAAAAGTATGATTAAAGTCATAAATGTCCCTCTTCTTTATTTTGGAGCGCAAACGCCCCATATTGTTTTTGATGTTACATGATGGACCTTACATGTTAATTACGGTGTGCTTGGTAATAAATAAAATAAATAAATAAATAAAGAGAGAGAGATTTTTACCTTGTCATCCTATATTTTATACCTTCTATATTTAGGTTACGCGTTTTGACCGACTGAATAAAATTATTAAAAACTTACATAAATAATATATTAAAATTTATGTTTGAATTATAAAATAAAAGTTAAAGGAAGAAGTGTAAGTTTTTAAAATAATAATAGTAATCTTATTAAGCTAACTCAATAAAGGAACAAACTTTCCATTAAAATCATCAATTCATCACATTCAATATATTAAACTTAACTTTACTCCAATTTTATTGTTCCAATGTAAATATATTATACGCGTTACCTTTATCTATACTAAGTTTTTCGTGCATTACATGCATTAATATATACTATTTAGAATCTTAATTATGCAAATAGTTTTTTGAGTTTTGATTGCTATTAAAATTACTGAATCAAACAAATTAGTATCCTAAACTTTTGTTTGTTCATTTCTTTCATTTCAACATTATTAATTTATAATTGCTAAACCACTATTTTTTTCTTTGTTTCTTACTTAGAAATAATATTTATTTTATTTTATAAGTATATCTATAACGTAGATTTTAAGGGGGAAAACCATGATATTAAAAAATTAAAATAAAGGTTGATACTTGATAACAATCTAAGCTTAAGATATAAAGCAAAAACATAGATATAAAGCAAAAACATAAGTTATTAACAAAGAAAAAGATAGGGAAAACGAAAGAAAAAGACATGAAAATTAAGGACACTTGATCTTGAACTTAGAATGACAAATTCAAAAGTTAAAGATACTTGGTCCTGAAATTAGACTAACAAGTTCAAAAGTTAAGGACAATAGGTCATGAACTTAAAGTTACAAGTTCAAAAGTTAATGACAATAGGTTATGAAGTCCTCAACTTAGACTAACAAGCTCAAAAGTTAAGGGCAATAGGTCCTCAACTTAGGCTAACAATCTTAAAAGTTAAGGATAATTGGTCATGAACTTACGGTTACAAGTTCAAAAGTTAAGCATACTTGGTCCTAAACTTAGACTAACAAGCTCAAAAGTTAGGGACAATAGGTCATAAACTTAGACTTACAAGTTCAAAAGTTAAGGACAAATAGTCATTAACTTAGAGTTATAAGCACGGTACTTAAGGATAGGTGGTCTTGAACTTCGAGTTCTAAGTTTAAAAAGGTAAGGGCGTGTAGTCGTGAAGTCTTGAACTTAGAGTTGCAAGTTCAAAAGTTAAAGACGTTTGGTCCTGAACTTTTATGAGCAGAAAGATTTTTTCGTCTGGGCAGATAAAATTTATTAAAGTAATGGCTAAAGACTAAAAATATTTTAAATAGTAGCTTAAAAGTAAATACAAATGTTATTAGTGGTTAACCATACTTCCTCACAAAATCTGATGGGTTATTTAGTTATTGGGCTCTATCCCAATTTGGGTTGGACATTTGAACAAAGTAAGACTTTAGAAGAGCTAGTCCAAATTAAATCTTATTTCTTTCCTTTTTTTTGTGATTTTGGTTTTCTTTTATTAATTAATAGATGAAAATAAAAATACTACTCCTAAACTTGAATAGTAAGATAAAACATTAATCGCTCAAAATTTACTTATCAAACTAATATATTTTATGGAAAACTTTTTCTTTATTCGTAAATGAAGATAAAACTTATATTAAAAATATGACTTCTTTTTAATTGTTTTCAATTTTCTTTAAGTAACATATATAAAAGGAGAAATAACATCTAAAATATGTAGATTAAACTTAAAATATATTTACATACTAAAAAGTAATGAAAAACTAAAAAATAGTCAAAAATTAGGTGGCCCCAGCTACCGCACTTTGCTTGAAACATTAAGAGTATCCAGGTAAAGACAAAGTGAGCCTTGTGACCAATTTTTGACTATATCGTTATTCAGAAGAGAAAAAAAATAAAATAAAAAGGTGCAACCGAGTCCTGGTTTTGGACATCCTACATATCTCAGGTTATAAGGAAATCAGGTTGCGTGTAGTTCAAGAAGAGTGATGGAGTGATGAGTTTGAGGGTCGAGCGAGGTTCCGTTGAGGCTCCGGTCTGCGGTCCTGTTATTACATCAAAATCAAAATCTTAAAGAACTAAACAAGCCTATCAACTATGAGTTACAAGATTGCTATTTACAAGTCTTCTGAAGCTTTATCTTGAGTATTGAATGGTTTTTCATGCATACTTTTGATTTGAACATTGATACTTGCTAGCTGCAGGTACTGGTGCATTCTTCTATGGCTTCTTCGGATCAAGATCGGGCATGCAATGTTTGTGACGTCAGTCATGCCAGTTCACATCTTTCATCTGCTTCTGCATTTTGGATTCACTTATTTTATTTTTTTAGGAAGTGGAGACCCTATGTTGGAAAAGAAGACTAAGGAGTGGAGACCCTATGTCTTAAACGACATCAACTAGGGAGTGGAGACCCTTTGTTAGAAAAGAAAACTAAGATTGAAAAGGAGACTAGGGAGTAGAGACCCTATGTCTAGAATAAAATTAGGTAGGTAGTGGAGACCCTATGTTAAAAAAAAAGCTAGGGAGTGGAGACCCTATGTTGGAAAAGAAGATTAGGGAATTGAGACCTTTTGTCAAAAATAACATCAACTAGGGAATGGAGATCCTATGTTTGAAAAGAAGACTAGGGGATGGAGATCCTATGTCTAAATTAAAATCAACTATGGAGTAAAGACCCTATGTTGGAAAATATACTAGGGGGTGGAGATCCTATGTCTAAAAATAAAATCAACTAGGGAGTGGAGACCGTAAGTTGGAAAATGCAACTAGGAATTGGTGTGCCATATGCTAACATGCGACTAACTGATGATTTTTTTAAAGCAAAAGCACACGTTGTTTTTTGAATAAATTGTCCCGACGGTTATTTTTCTGAGGGCATGAAAAATAATTTTCTTTAAATCCAGACTTCTTCTTTTAAAAAAAGAAATTATCCTAGGAGAAAATTCATCAGACTAAGACGTCTACCCTAGGAGAAAGTTTATCAGACAATTTTTTTTTTGTTATTTTAGGAGAAAGATTCATCAGACTAAGTCGTTTATCCCAGAAGAAAACTCATCTAACTAGGGCTTTTTATCCTAGGAGAAAAATTCATCACACTAAGACTTTTATCCTAGGATAAAATTCATCAAACTAGTTTTTTTTTTTGTTATCTTAGGAGAAAGATTCATCAGACTAAGATTTCTATCCTAGGAGAGAGGTTCATTAGACTAAGATTTCTATCCTAGGAGAAAGGTTCATCATACTAGGTTTTCTTATCTTAAGAGACCGATTCATTAGACTAAGATTTCTATCTTGGGAGAAAAATTCATTGGACTAGGTTTCTTATCTTAGGAGAAAGATTAATTAGACTAAGATTTTTATCATAGGAGAAAGATTCATCAGACTAGGTTTTCTTATCTTAGGACAAAAAATTCACGAGACTAAGATTTCGATCCTAGGAGAAAATTCATTAGACTAGTTTTTTTTTATTTTATCTTAGAAGAAAGATTCATCATACTGAGATTTTCACTGGGAGTAAAATCCATCAGACTTGGACTTTTTTATCCTAGAAGGCAAAATGTGACGAGCAAATGGCAAAATTTCATGCACACTAGCAAGACTGATAAAGGCAAAGATTTGAGAAAGTTTCCTTTGTCGGCTCTTCTCTTCTTTTCATTTATTCTTTTTTTTTAACCACTTTTCTTGCACTGATTTGTTCCTATTTCAAATAAGAAAAATTTTGTCAGATTTCAAATTGGTGGTCGGCTTGTGGTCTTGATGTCTTTGGCAGGTTGGCTTTGAAATCATCCAATCTTTGAAAGTACGACTGCATTGGTAGTTGGCTGCACTGCTGGGAGACTCTGTTGTTGCTTACAAGGGACCTTTTGTTTTCTATATCAACCTTGATATCAATATATTTTATACCAGTTCAAAACAAACTTGATCATAGACATTATTGGAACATAATTAGCTTACTTGAGACCATGAAGCTTCTAGCAGACCCTCCATAAAATGAAGGAAACAAAAATGAGAACAAATCAAGCTCAACCAGATTGTACAAATTTCAAATCACTTATTATGACTAGCAAATGAAAATTCAGCATCATCATAGGAACTTATCTTAGTAGAATTTTAAATAAATTAAACATGGAGGTTAATTCTTTTTAAACTCGTCACTTTCAAGCACAAGTAAATGACCAAAATAAAACCTCACACAAACTCCAAAGCTATAAATTGTAAGTATATGGAAAGTTCGTATACCCTGCAAATTAAACCATTGCAGAAGCTAGATAATGCTTGTAAATTCTAAGTACATGAAATGTGCTCCACGTTCAGAACATGCTAATGTTTCCTAAAGAATACACGCATATTCATTCAGGACTATGTTTCACACTACCGAGGGATGTGGTAAAGTGGATAAGACTGCTCTTCCTTTAATCAGATGTTTCGGGTTCGAACATTGTGTATGAAAAATTCTTGATAGGGAGCGCTTCTCCCCGAATGGGGCCCTATGCGGTGCGAATTCGAATATAATCGGGCTCCAATGCGAATACTCAACACCAGATGAAAAACCAAAAAAAAAAAACTATATCAATTATCTTCTCTACCTTATAAATCAATTAAGGACCGCACCACACAATTTGGAACTTCAATATGTTGACGATCAACAAGGGAGGAGGTCAATATATCGGTTGTAGGTAGATAACCGACCTTGAAGATGGTTTATAATCTAAAGATGGTCGATTGTCAATAATAGGATAAAAATGACCAAGAAACGAGGTTAATTAACAATTACCAATCAATTTTAACTCGAAATAGTAGCAGAAAATTATTTGATATATTTTTTTAATTGTTTAATATCATAAAAGGTCATTCACCTAATTGAATATTTTTTTCCAATTGAAAACTTAAAAGGAGTCACTTAATTAACTACATGCACATGTAAATGATTACAAATTTTGTGTTAAACCTTATACATTTACTAGTTAACGATAAAATAAATATCTACTACTATGCGAAACAATATAAACTTGTAAGGTTTTAAGTATTCTTTATGTCACGTCCTTAGTTATTAATAATAACTACACGTGCGACACTTGACAACTCGCTCATGATCTTGCACAACTTGCTCACGTTCTTGCTATGCCAAGTCAGCCTTACTACACTCAAGATCGCTAAGAGAATGGAAGAAATAATATAATAGAATTATTAAAGGAAGCTTTGTATTAAAGAGAACTTGAATTGTTTTTTTGGTTGATGAATTACAAATGAATGCTCCTATTTATACTAATCACTTAGGGGCTAGTATGTAAATAATAGTTATTCTACAAGTCCTTTCATATTTACAAATAAGTCCATTCTCTAGAATTCTTCTACAAGCTTAGAAGATTCCAAGGATTTTCCTAGCAAATTCATAAAGATCTAGGTTCTTCCTAAGGAAATGTTCATACTTCTCTAGAATTTTCTCAAAAATGCTAGCCTTTTTCTTATGTAAGCTTCCACATGACATTAATATATGCCAAATATCGCCTATGTGGCATAATAACATGGCGGGTATCACATTTAGCTCCTCTTTTTCTTTCCAGCCCAAAAAACTCACCCCTCTCTCTTTCTATTTTTGTTTCAATTTTTCCGGTGAAAATCCTCAATTTGATCTTAGTTTATGCTATAATAAATAGTTTAAAAAAATTATTTTTTTTTGGAATTCAATATAAACGAGGGCATATAGTGCACTAGATTTTTGTTATGCATGGAATACATGTAATGTTCTCCTAATCATACGACAATAACTCTTATTATTACGTCAAAGCTAAAATAATGATGAAAAATTGAAGCATTAAAAAAATTCTTTTCAACTATATTCTTTTATTTTCTTCTACTTTAACCATATCAAGTTTAAAATCTAAAATCTTAGATAAAGATAAAATATTAGTAGTTGGTAGTGATTTTAGTTTTTAACATTAAAAATTCCCTAAGGGTCCATTTTCCCCTACGTTTAATTTCTACCACTACTCGACTTCTTCAACATCACAAAACCACAAAAAGAGCAAGAAACTCATCTACAATCGGAATCCCGTACACCTACACCCCTCACTTATCATTACTTACCACGTGTCTCAGTTGTTATAAATTCGTGCTTAATGACAAGAATACCCTTGTTTTCACACGTGTCAAAAACCAATAAGCCAAACGTTAATGCTTTTACTCGTTAAATCCAGTGTGACGCGGAACAGGATAGGAGATATATATCCGTTTCAGCTTGTAGGGTTTTAAGCTTCTTTTTAGCTCCTCTCCTCTCTTTCTCATAGCCGAAAAACTCAACCCTCTTCTCTTTCACATCTTTGTTCAGGGAATTTCAGCTGAAAAAACCCTAATTTGATTATTTTTAAAAGCTAAATATTCTCGAAAAGAGTCTTGATTTTGATTATTTTTATGTAAAAAGTGAGAAGAGAGGGGTTTAATGGGTGAGGCTACAGCTACAATGAATCAAATTGAGGATAATTTGGGTACACAGATATCTGGGCTTGTCGGTTCGGATCAAGGTACGGATGCGTCGTCGTTGTTTCATCGGAGGATTGAGTTTCATTTGGCGAGAAAGCCTTTTAGTGGGTTTATAAGTAATAGTGGGTTTCAGCTGGAAACGCTGAACCCGAACTCAGAGAAAACGGGTAAAGATAACGGGTTGGTTGTTGGGGGCGGGATAAAGATGGGTGATACTCAGATGGAAAGTAATGGGTTGGATCCAGAAGTGAGCTTCGGTATTGCCTTCAGAAAGATTATGAGAATTGTGAGTTTCTTATTACTCTCTGTGTGTGTGTGTGTTATTTGGTTGTGTCTATTTGCGCTTATAATAGTTTTAGGATATATTTCAGTTCGAGTTTATATGACTCTATTTCCTATGTCAGTTTATGTGAACACTATTTCCTATATCATATAAATTGAAATGATGGAGTAATAGAAATCTTGGATTTCGATATTTGGGTTGTCGTTAATATTAGATACTCGTTTTTGCTTTTCTTTTGTTGTTGTGTTGTTAAGCTTAATTTTGGGTATTCTGAATTAATTTTGATGTTTAGCTTTAAAAGCCTCATTCCTTTTTTTTTCCCCTCATTTTTTTCATTTTGGGTTTTTACTAGCTCTGAGTATGTTTGCCATTACTAGTGGTCCTCTGAATTTGCACTATTTTCTTTGTTCTTTCTGGATAAAGTAAGGGTGTATTCTGGGCCGGGTCCTGGGCCTAAACGGGCCTGACGGGCCGGTCCAGACGGTCCCGGGCCTGGTGGTCTTTTTTTTGGGCGGTCCCGGGCTTGGTGGGCTTGGTGGGTAAGACCGGCCTGTGACGGGTCTAAGCCCACATGGTCCCGGGCCTGGCGGTCCGGGCCTGGCGGGCTTCGTGGGCTTCGTGGGCTTTTAATAATTTTGGCCTAAGCCCACGTGGTCCTGGGCCTGGCGGTCCGGGCCTGGCGGGCTTCGTGGACTTTTAATTAAAAAAAATATTTAATAAGTATATATATGTTAAGTATATATATATATTAAGTTTATATAAGTTAAGTATATAAGTTAAGTTATATATATAAGTTAAGTTATATATATATATATATATATATATATATATATATATATATATATATATGGTAAGTATTATATAAACTTAATATATATATATATATACTTAACATATATAAACTTAACTTATATATATGTATTAAGTACTTATATTAAGTATCTAATAGTTCAGATATTCAAATCTGAATGTAAGCATATATTGAATTTTACTAACCTTTATCGAAATGGGTTACATTAATCCATTCTACTTGACTCCTAAACTACAACTATTTGACCCTCCAACTATATGTATTAAGTTTATATGTTATGTATATATATAATATATATTATGTATATATATTATATGTATATGTATGAAATAGATATATATATTGTATTAAGAGATAAATCAAAAACTTGTGTAATAATTTTTATTACTAAAAATGACATATCTTTATTAATCTTCTCTCCCCCAATGGAATGAGCACAACAAGGTACTAATACCACCATTAAAAGGAAAAAAAACTAAATAAGATGTGCCAAAGTACAATTTACAACACAATCTACATATCTCTAACAAATCTCATAAATCCTTCAAGATTTGGAGGAGGTTCCGTTGGCGGTGGTGGAAAAGAAGCTTGTTCATCACCACTTCCCGACGAAGCAGCATCCTCTGCAAGTTCTGCAATCATTTCTTCGTAAGCTTCATCCACATCTGGTTGTGATTCTACAAGTGCAAAGTTCCTTCTTTCCGAGCGGATCCAATCTCTAAATAGCACCGACTTCTCCAAGCTCTCCCTCATAGATGCTCTATGATCTCCTATTTGAAGTCTTGCTTGACTGAAGGCGCTCTCTGATGCAACTGTTGAAGCTTGAATAGATAATATATCGCGAGCCATCCTTGCAAGAACAGGAAAATGTTTTTCCCGTAACTTCCACCATTCCAAAAGCTCAAAACTCCCGTCTGGATTCTCATTCTCTAGTCCCTGCGACAAATAAACTTGAAGCTCATTTAAATGGGAAGATTCGTCAAAATTATCTCCTTGAGAACCCCTAAACTCCGTCCAAGATTTAAGTGCCTTCAAGCCCGCGGCTCTTTTGGACGACTGTGAAGTAGACGAAGTAGGGGTTGGAACAATTGGCCTAGAATTTTGTAAGGCTTGTTGGTATGCATTATAAATTGTTTGAGTATTAATTTTAATTGATGCTTTTGCATCTGCAATAGTAGCACGTTCTTCTACTGTAAGATCTAAAGCGTTATAAATATTTGTATACCAAAAATGAATACCTCCTACTTTCATTGTAGGGTTTAAAATTGCTGCTACGCCATAAATAGGAGGGATAGGGAAAAAATATTTTTTAAATTTTTCTTTCATTGCATTTATAGCAAGTTCATAAATAGGCCCACCCTCGTTATAATCCACAAATAATGCACATAATGTTGCAATATAAACTAAACAATTAGAAATAGTTGGATAATATTGTCCGGAAAATATCCATTTGTAGCAGTGTGAAAATGTTCTAAAAAATCTATAAGAGTTTTAACATTAGTCCAATCTTGGGTTGTAAGCATTTCATCATCATCCACACCCCCAACCCGAGCATTGAACGTTGCATTAATAGGGTTCCTATATTCGTAAGCAACTACTAAACTTTCGTACATATAATTCCACCTAGTGGGGCAAGGTTTAGGAACCTTTCTTTCTCTAAGGCCATATTCATCACATTTTTTATAATACTCCCTAAGTCTACTTCTGCGATTAGAATAAAAAAGCCAATTAAGAGCCATTCTAACCTTTTCAATTTCTACATTTAAAATTCGCATACCATCACCGACAATTAAATGATAAATATGACAAATACATCTAACATGAAATATATTACTAAATGCAGGATTTAATGTGTTTGTAAGAGTGCCTACTGCACTAGTGTTACTAGAAGCATTATCCATAGAAATTGACATTATTTTATCATTAATGCAGAAATATCTACAAATATCACCAACAGTGTTAGCGATAAACTTACCTGTGTGACGGGAGTTAATTATTCTATACGCAAGAATGCGTTTTTGCATTATTCACTCCTCGTCAATCCAGTGACTAGTAACAGTTAGGTAGTCACAATCATTATTACTTCTACCAATATCGGTGGTAATAGAAATTCTATTAGTTATATGACTAAATAAATACCGCAAATATTGTTCGTATTCATGTTTAAATTTATATATATCGGCCTTAATTGTTGCGCGAGGCCAACCTTTATAAGTAGGATTAAAAACTTTTCTAATATAATGCACAAAATTAGGATTAGAAGGAAAAGTATACGGTAAACACATAACGGTAACCATCTTTGCTAATTCTTCCCTATCTTTGTTTGGATCGTAATATAATATACCTCCGTTGACAGTATTTATTCCAGGTTGAACTAGATTAGAACCTGTACTAGCGTTACCCGCTTTTTCTACACTTGTCCCCTCTAGCTGTGCTTTTAATCTGTTATATTTAGCTTTTTCAGTAGGGTGTGTTTGTATGTGTCTAGTCAAAGTACCCGTGCCACTACGCTCTCCACTATATTTATGAACCAACAATTTATTACAATTTTTACATTGAGCCTTATTTTGATCTCTTAGGTGAGTAAAAAAATTGCCAAACTAATGAGGTTTCTTGGCGTTTAGAAGGTTGTCTATTAAAAGTCGGTGTTTGTACAGGTGGGTGTTGTGGTTCAGTTAGGTTATTAGCCGGACTAGTAGGTGTGTCATCTAAATCCTCTTGGGTTTCATCTACATCATGTTGAGTTTCATCAAAATCCTCTTGGGTTTCATCAAAATCCAATTGCCTACGAAGTTGTAAATTAGGATAAAGAGCAGTCATAATTTCATTATCTAGTTGATCTTCTCGTGAAATATTATGACAAAATTCAGTATCGCTAAATTGAAAACGGGGATTATCACTATCAAGAATAATTGGACCACTAGGACGGGTAGGTCGGGGAACCGGGGGGAGGTTAGTTGGTTGACGACTACTTTCACCCATTTTAGCTTTTCCCTTAGCACTAAACATTTTTTTCAATGAAAATGCCATTTTAATTATATTTATGCAAACAAAATAACACAAAATATATTCTTAAAAATTAAGAGTTGGAACGACTTTACCGAATTGACGAACAACTTCTTCAAAACTGAAAATTGCAAATTGTTGAAGACTTCAAGACTTGAATACTTCAATTCACCAACTTCACAAAATTGGAATAATAATATAAGCAATTGAGAGAGATTGAGAGAGATTAAGATAGATTGATGAATTGGTGAGTTAAAATGAAATAATGGGGGTATTTATAATTGAGAATTGGGAAAAAGTGTAATTATATAAAGTTTGGGGTTATATTAAAGTTTGGGGACCATTTGGCTAAATTTTAAAGCCAAAAACGGCTATTTTTGACCTCCAACGGCTAGTTTTTAAATCTGGCCGTTGGGCCATTTTTTAAAAATATTACCGTTGGGACCGTGTTTGGGGCCCGCCAGTTGGGACCGTTTGGGACCGTTTGGGACCGTTTGGGGCCCGCCAGGCCCGCGAAGATCGGTCTAGGACCGCTACCCGGTCCCGGTCTTAGCGGTCCCGGTCTCGCGGTCCTACACGGTTGGACCGGCCCATCACGGGCTTTAGGCCCACAGGAAGACCGGCTCGGCAGGACCGGCCCACCAGGACCGTTGGGACCGCCAGGCCCGCGGTCCCGGTCCGGTCCCGGTCCTGAACCGGCCCACATTACACCCTTAGGGTAAAGGTCCAAATTTGCTATAGTACTATCCTAGTTGCTTGATTTTGCCTTCAGTTACACTTTTGGTCCATTAATACCCATGCCTTTACCTAATAGTCTCGTCTCTATTAGTAGAGCTCCAATGTGAAATGGGTGTACTCCATATGTCCAAATTTTTCGAGAATAAGGGTCCAAATTTACCTTCAATTTTCGGCTATGGTTTAAAGTTACCCTCATGGTGGGGCTCCAATAGAAGCCAAGGGCAAAAAAAGGAGACATTCTTACTAGCGGTGCAGTATTATTAGACCAAAAGTCTAACAGAGGGCAAATTTGCTCAATTATGGATGGTACATGAGCAAATTTGACTGTTTCCCCTTCATTTTAGGTAGTTCAAAATCTAGTTGTTATGTCAACAGCTTGGATTATTGATTTTTTGGAAGGACTTTGTCCTTTTTTTCGTTATATTCATTTTGATTTCAGTGCTAGTTTTTCAAGTACTTTGACATGACTATATTTGCCTCGTTTTGGCACATTATTGTGGCTGCGATATAGTCTAATAGCTCCTTTTTACCTGGAAGATTGCCGGATATGTGAAAAGATTGAGACGGTTGAGATGGAATTTGGAGTGTGCTTGGCTGGACAAGCTATTGATGTTTTCTCCTTTATAATTCCTTCCATCCAGTATGGCTCACTACCTTTACGGCATCACCTTCCTATGCATAACATTTCGAAGTACATAGGGGACATAGCATTGGCTATTAATAACACTGCTTCACCAATTGTTTTAAGGTTTTGGATTGGACGCCCAATATCTTTTCACATGTTATTGAAAATTTTGATAGTACATTTTCACAATCATTAATCTGCATTAAACTTCTCATGTGAACCCCAAAGAATCAGTTACATGTCCTTGAATTGAGTGTAGATGTCCCACATTCCTTGTAGGTTCTTTTTCACTCTAAAACTTGATGGATCTACTTGTCTTACTATCGTGGCCTAATTAAATATTGAATGAACAAAAAAGCCAATTAGCAGAGCAAGTGCATCAATAAACAATGATGAAACTTGCATTGAAGGTTGGCAATATCAACAAGCGATTCTCCGTGCATTTCAAATACTTCTCATTTTGATTATGGCCTCGAACAAATTGCTACATTTGTTACATTTACAAAAACTGCTATGGCCTAATTTATGTGATGTTTAATCATGTAATTTTAATACTCAAGTAGCTGAAGATGGTAGCTGATGGCTTGGGAGGAACGTTCTCTTTGTTCTCTGGTGGCTCTTAAGTGGGTTTTGGAATTTGATATTGGGCTTTTTCCGAACCAAATGAACTATTTTGTGCTTTACCTTTTCCTCATTTAATTTTGAGTTGAAAAATCGTGCTGACCAAAGATGCACCTGATGAATCAGCTTTGCACAATATTTTGTTTACAAGTCTCCATGTTGCTTAATTGCGTGACCCATTGTCTTTGTCACAGGGAGCGGGCTTGCAAAATCTTGGGAATACCTGCTTCCTCAATTCTGTATTACAGTGCCTGACATACACTGAGCCTTTGGCAGCATACTTGGAAAGTGGGAAGCATCAAAATTCCTGTGAGTCACTCGACTGTGTGTGCATGTTTGTTTTTCAGCAGGCTTGGACATCCTGACCTCCTTAGATTTGGAGGCTGTATTACTTTGTATCCCGTGTCCGACTTATCTTTACAGGAAGATTGTTTGCTAGTTAAATTGCATGTATTTGTGTGCTGTTGGGACCTCTTCTTAGATCTTGGGCCAGTTGCTGAAATTAATTGGATTTGACTGGATACATGTCATTATGTTATTTAATACCTCGAAGCTTTCTCTTTCACCAGATTAATTTGTACCAAATGCACTCAAAACAAGTCAACTGGGTTTGTTAAAAATGTCGTACTCCACCTCTTAAAACAGTACTGTAAAATTTCATTGAAACTGGGCAAGAGATGAAGTTCAATGGTGTGTACTGCACGGAAGAAGTTTAAGCTTTGGTTGGAGCAGAGCTGTTTGAATAATGTCTTGCAGATGTATATTTTGAGATGCAGAGCCTCAGCTAACTTTAAGTAACATTCGTGCTGCTGTCTTTTAACTATATCGACTGCGGAGCCTTGGCTATAACAGACTCATAAACATGTACATGCTAAAGGCTGTGTGTACTCTTTTGAAGGATGTGGACTTCTTCTGGTCACTCATTCTGGTACTTTGTATGCGAGATGATTGATTGATGAATTGATAGTTGCAAAACAAGAACAGAGTAGTGGTAACTACAAGAACAGTCATTCATGCAGATGATTGATTGATGTATATTTTGAGATGCAGAGAGCCTCAGCTTACTTTAAGTAAAATTTATGATGCTGTCTTTTAACTATTTTCACTGCCAAGCCTAGTGGCTATTACAGACTCATAAACAAGTACATGCTAATGGCTGTGTCTAAATTCATTTGAAGGATATGGACTTTTTCTGGTCATTCATTCTGATACTTGGTATGCGAGATTATTGATTGATAGTTGTAAACAAGAGTGGACTGGTGGTAACTACAATATTATGCAGATAATCTTTTGCATATTTTGTGCCTTGTATAGAAATGAATATATGAGCGAGCACGTGAGCTGGTTTCTGCAAAGTGCAAATCTGTTTTTCCTGGAATTCTTAATTTCTTCAGCATATATATATTTTTAGCTCGTATTGGAAGGTCATTCTGCTGGGTTGGACAAATCTAGTTTTACTGGGATTTTCAGCGTATATGTTTGTTAACTTGTGTTTTATTGTTCTATTGAAGGTCGTATGGCTGGGTTTTGTGCTTTATGTGCCATCCAAAAACATGTGAGTCGTGCTTTGCAGGCAACTGGGAAAATATTGGCACCCAAGGATCTTGTGTCAAACTTGCGATGTATCCTTTCGATTCCCCATAGTGTATTAATTATTTGGTTCTGACTTTCGCTTTTGCTCTACCAATTTTAAGGTGTTCTTCCTCTGATCATCATTCCCTTTTTCTTCCGATGCTTACTTTACCTCTTTCTTGTTTGTTTTGTTCTTTTCTTATTTTTCAAGAAGAGTAGGGCAATATCAGCCATGTTCATAAGCTTTTTCTTTTGGTTTGTATTTGCTGAATTATCATTTAAGCGTTTCCAATATTTTTCGAAGTCTGGTGGCTTGACTTTTGTTTTTGTTCTTTTTCCTTTCACACTTTTTGTAGTCGGGGAATAAAAAGAGTGCAATAAAGATTTCCTCTCGTCAGAAGCAATGGCAACAGGAATCTTGCTTCTCTATCCTAGAGACTAGAGATTTGTACTCAGTATTCCACACCAGGATATACCTCTTTTTTCCTTCTGTATCCACATTTAAAGGCTTTTAGACATATGACTACCAAAGTTGAATCCTTAATTATGTGTTAGGCATATCCCGGAATTTTCGAAATGCTAGACAGGAGGATGCACATGAATACATGGTGAATCTGCTTGAGTCGATGCATAAATGTTGCTTACCTTCAGGAGTGCCAAGTGAATCTCCCAGTGCTTATGACAAAAGTTTGGTCCATAAGATATTTGGTGGGCGCCTTCGCAGTCAGGTACACCTTCAGTTGCTCTTCTGTTAGTATGCTAGACCTAGTAACTTTTGGGAAGAGTGCAGAAATTTTTACTTCCTGTGATTTGTCCGGTTGTCCCAACAAAAAAGAAGCCTTTTGGTGCTGTATGTGTGGATATTTCCTTGATTTCTTTTCCAACAGTTTTTCGACTCCTTCTCCAATTGTATCTTTCCAAATGATCTGCAGGTGCAGTGCATGCAGTGTAACTTTTGCTCCGACAAGTTTGATCCATTTCTAGATTTAAGTCTTGAAATTTTAAAGGCAGATTCGCTACAGAAAGCACTTCAGCATTTCACTGCCCGAGAGCTATTAGATGGTGGTCAGAGGCAGTACCAATGTCAGCAGTGCAAACAGAAAGTGAAGGCTACCAAGCGGCTAACAATTGACAAAGCACCTCATGTCCTAACCATCCACTTGAAGCGATTTGGTTCACATATCCCTGGGCAAAAGATCGATAAAAAGATTCACTATGGGCCTACTTTAGACTTGAAGCATTTTGTATCTGATACCTATGTAAGTGTTAGTTTTTCCATGTAGTCAGGATCACCTTTACCTTCGTTGTTTCAGATCTAATATTTGTCATGTCAACATGATCTTTTCATATATTTTGTGTTTTGATTGATCTCCAAATAAGCAAATTAGCAGCATATAAAGTGGGACGCTGAATTGATGTGAATGTTCCTGCAAGTTGGTTTAGGATGAATATGAACCTTCCACAATTATTATTTCAAAGCCAAGGGATCATTGCATTGTATGTCAAGTATTTGGGAAGGTGTTTTCTCATCAGCATTGCTGATACTCTTTTGGGATGGTAGTTGTTTAAGACTTGACCGATGCATGTGATTTATGGTTCTTGCTTTACTTCCTTTTCTCCTGCTTTGTCACATGTGCGATACTTTTTGGTATTTCATTTGTATCTTGAATTCCTTGTATTTTTTGGGACTCATGGTTCCCCCTAATTTTGCAGGGTGATGAATCGAAGTACACTCTGTATGGTGTGCTGGTTCATGCAGGTTGGAGCACCCATTCTGGTCATTATTATTGCTTTGTTCGCACTTCAAGTGGAAATTGGTACTCCCTTGATGACAATCAGGTATTTACATTTTGTTTTCTGTCTTTTCTCCAGGGCATGGGACTACTCATTCAGTGTTCATCACTTTTAGGATACACTTTATTAATCTAGAAAGTTCATTGTGAAATCATGTTAAAGTTTCGGTTTCTTCTTCCCTTTATCGGAGTATATAGTCCTTTCCAGTTACAGCTAGCAAAAGGCAACAATGAAACTAAAGTTTGATCTCCAAATAAACTGTCCATGTAACTTGAGTTCAACTCTTTGGCTTATAAATGTTCAGCACTTCATGATGTTTCTTTTTGTAGTCTTTTAAAAACATAAGCAAATGATTTGTCGTAATGTATTTTGTCTGTCGTAAAGAATAGCTTCTGATTATTCCTACTCTTCTATGTACTTTATAGGTGGTTCAAGTTAGTGAGAGAAAGGTGTTGGAGCAGAAGGCATACATGTTATTCTATGTTCGGGATAGGAAATCTCCTGTGCCTAAGAAGTCTGTGGATGTTGCCCGCAATGACAATGTGACTACTAATGGCATAGGAAACAAAACATACTCTAATCACAGCCAGAGATTTAAGGATACTGTTCAAAATGGAATTCATGTGAAGAATGTGGATTCCTTTTCTGGTGCAAAAGATCAAAGGGAGACATTAAGTTCCGAAGTTTCAAAGGAAACTTCGACAAAGGGTCTGGCACCCCCAAAGGTTAATGGCGTAGCAACTAATGGATCCTCTTCTCTTGGAGGGGCTGTACAGCAAGAAAAGTCGAAAGTGCAAGAAACAGGTGAAAGAGCAAACGAGTCATCTGTTGTAGACACAAGGGGTAGACAATACTTGCTTAAAGCTAATCCAACTGCTCCAGTCTCCAATGGAATTCATAGACTTGAAAACAAGGTGGAGACAAGATGCAAAGACTCTAACGCACTACTTAATGGCAGTGTGAAGGAGTTAACCTGCTCTGCTGCAATACCATTTAGATCTAGCATCGTAAACAGTGACAAAGATCCAAGTCTCCACAAACAAGAAGAGCGCAGCAAGGGAAACACCAACTCTCGAGTGGTAATATGGATGAATTTTTTTCTGATTGTTGTGCTATGCTCCTCTCTTTTGTCATCTCTTCCTGCTTACATGTGGTCTTCCGGAATTTTCTTTGGTTCTCTTTACTGCGGTTGTGGGGGATGGGTTACTGACTTACTGTTGCAATATTGTGCATTGTAATCAAGCACTGCCCTACAGCTCTAATAAAAATTAGGGCTTATTTAGTTGGGCTTAAAATACAATGATGATACCCCCCCCCCCGGGGCTAGGAAAAGAAACAGAACTTTTCTTTTTCTTCCGTTTATTGACAAATATCCTTTCAGGTGAAAGACATCTCCAATGGTAGTTTTGGTGATTCAGCTGTTAATAATGATGTTGGACAGAGAAAAGCAGGTGCGAAATCCTCCGGAGCACTGAGCCAGCCAACTGTGGCTAGCTCGACCGAAAAGAAAGCTATTGACAAGGCCTGCTTGAAATCCAAAAAGAAGTCTTTCAAGAGTCGTGTTACCAAGCTGCATCTCAGCTTTATGATCTTAGATCCAGCCTTAGGACTGCACAGGAAGAAGAAACACAAACGAATGAAACATCAAATTGGAAAGAAAAAGCGCTGCGATGCCAGTTCCTTGAATGAGAATAATGTCTCCTCTGATCTTGGGCCATCTACATCTGAGCTATCCAATACTTTGATCTCTTCTCCAATGCATTCTGAAAGAAAGAGAAAGAAGTCAAAAGTTGGTTCAAATGAGAAACCTTATAGTTTAGATACGAAAACTGCTGGACACAATGGTGATCTGCTGAGGAGTACAGTTGATGATGTGAGGGTTTTGAACAATGGCACTGTATTAGCAAATGACAAGCAACCACAAAAAAGTTCCAGCTCGGCATCAGTAGGAAACCAAGGTAGTGACAATAAACAGTCCACAGATGCTAAAGAGACCAAAGGAGTTACAACACAGAAAGGTCTGGTGAACATGCTTACCAGGGGTTTAGAATCAAGTGGTGAGTACTTGTCTGCAAGTTCATGCTGCTTTGTGATTTTATTCCTTCTATTGAAGCTTTAAATAGTTTCTGAGCTTTGCTGTTATCAGCTCAAGTATAGCTGCTTATCTTATTTGATTGTTGCAGTTGCTCGTTGGGATGACGTAGAAGTTCCTTGCTTGAATGGTGTTGAAGCACAGACCGGAAATTGTGTCAGCATTGGGTACATTGGGGATGAATGGTGAGGTTTCCTACCTGTAATATGGAGACATACATGCTTGTGTTTAAAGATCATAAAATGTAGCCCTAAAATGCTGCTCCGTCCTCTCCAAATGTCCCCCCTTATTTTCCTTGTTATTGATGTAGATAATATTATTCGTACTACTTTTGACACACACCTGTATATTATCAGGGATGAGGAATATGATAGAGGGAAGAGGAAGAAGGTTAGGAACTCCAAAATTGAATTTGGTGGACCAAACCCTTTCCAAGAAATTGCAAGCAAAAAGGCAAAGTTAAAGAAAGCGAGTCTTGGGCGATCTAGCTCTGCAAACCAGCCTTTCAGGATATTATAATGAATCTGGACTACATATTTTGACTTTAACCAATCTTGAAACACAACTCGAGTTCCACAGGAGTGTCACTGAGATGGTAACGGTTGCATCCCAGGCCCCAGCTTGGTCCATATTAGCTTTGTCTGCTAAGCATATTTTTAGCCTACTATTAGAAGGCTTGAGCAAGTGATGTGTCTTCTTTCTTCTTTTATCTTGTTCTTCACCTGTTTTGCCATCAGTTTTGTTTTGTGAGAGGTCTTGAGAAAGAATGTACTAGTGTGTGGACGAACATTGTGGATCATGAGTCATGACTCACTAATGAATAACATTCTGGCTTGAAAATGTTTACCTGTGTTCTACATGTTTGGCCATAAATATTTAAATGTTAAAATTTTTGTTAGAGGAATATTTCAACTGAGATAATGGTTCACTCAAATCAGGTGTTTTCAAAGGAAATTTGTGTTCAAACACTATTAAATTTTTATAAAATCTCAACTGTAATTTCAAATGCTTCCCCCTGTCCTCCCCCCCCCCCCAAAAAAAAAAGAAGAAGTTGTTTTTTAATTTTTATTTCCTACTTGGTGGCTGTTTTGAAGATATCATCATGTCAAGATTTCCTGAATTGGCTGTGTGGTATCCATTTTTGGTGTGACATTGCAACTCTTCAGATTAATTAATTATTTGAATAGAACTCTCCATTCAGATAAAAGGGTCCGTGCTACCCTGGCGAAGCGAATTTCACCTCCACAAAATACTGGAGAGATATTGGGTATACAAATAAATGCAAAACTTTATAAACTTGAAATAATGTTTGACATCAATTGCATATTTATTTGATAAGTTGATAGTTTATTTCCTTTAAATTAAATGAAAGAATATTATTTATCTTAACATTTATCTTATTACATCAAAACTACTGACTTTTAAAAATTTTAAAGAGTATTGTGATAATTTATATTTTTGTACCTGACTAGAAATTAGAAGAGATGTCCACTTAATTGAACTTTAGAGCCTGTGTGGTATCTCCTCATTAAATCCAATATAACCAAATACTCCTTGTTTGGTTGCTTGAATGAGGAGAAATAAACTCCTCGGTATATTTAACACATAACTTATGTATATCATTTTATTGGAATTTTATATCATCTTATCAATAATTCTCGCGTAAGTCATGTCTATGTACCTTTTTATGAAGTAGAATAAGAATTTACTCATTAGTGCTAAAGTTTATGGATTGAATGCAGTAAGAAATCCTAGTTGAAAGGGATAAGAGAGACTAGGAGAAGAGAAGAAGAAAATGAATGAAATAGTAACATTTTCATTCTGCTCTGATGAGTTGTACAATAGGCTATATATACAAATGAGTTAACTTCTAACTAACCACTCTCTTACATAATTAACTTCTAACAACCTTTCGAACCAACTTAACTAATCTAGTCATGTATAAATAGACTAATCTACCCTTTATGCTTAAGTCACCCCTCTTTCCTCAACACTTCCCTTCAAGCTAGGTGATACAAAAACATTAAGAACACCTAGCTTGGACATCAAGCACTCATGTTGCACTCTAGTTAAGTCTTTTGTTAAAACATCTACAAGCTATTTTTTGTGGCAACATACTTCGTCTTTACAAGCCCCTTTTGTATCTTTTCCCTTATAAAGTGACAATCGATCTAAATGTGTTTGGTACGTTCATGGAATACTAGATTTGCAGCTATCTGAATTGCTACCTTGCTGTCAGTGTGAATGGTCACAAGAAGAGCAACTAACACTCTAATATCTTTAAACATCTAAGTATCCAAACTACTTCTGCCACAGTCGATGCAATACTTCTGTATTCTAATTCTGTAGAACTCCTAGAGATAGTGCTCTGCTTCTTAGACTTCCAGAACACTAGTGAGTCACCATACATAATGAAGAATCCAATTACAGATTTTTAGTGAGAGAATAGGCTGCCCAGTCAGCATTACAATAGGCCGTGACTATGTTCTTCTTCTCAGTAGACAACAGTATGCCTTGGCCAGGCTGATTCTTCACATATCTGACTATTCTTTGTGCAACCTCCATATGTGATCTTTTGGGTTTCTGCATGAACTGACTTAGTGTCTGTACACTGAAGGCTATGTTTGGTATTGTGACAGTCATATAAAGTAGTTTTCCTAGTAGTCTTTGATACATGCTTGGATCAGGTAACAGCTCATCAACTGTTGTGTTGTGCATACCTGTATGTTCATCATAGTCCTTAGTGGTTAGTTTAGTGTTGGCTTCAATAGGTGTAACATCTGGTTTGCAGCTCCTAGTCCAAGCTCAAATATTAGTTCTAGGGTATACTTTCTTTGGTGCATTAGAATGCCTTGTTGTGACGTAGCAAACTCAATATCAAGAAAGTATTTGAGTTCACCTAGGTCTTTAATTAAAGGCTTGCTGTAGTTTGGCCTTGACTTATTCTAATAGCATCAGATCAGATCCAGTAAGGAGCAAGTCATCCACATACACCAGGATAACTATAGTGCGTTTGCGTGTTCCTTTTAAGAACAATGAGAGGTCATGCTGCGCTCTACATGAACCCAAACTTCAGTGGTGCTTCAGAGAGTTTGGCATTCCACTGTCTTGGTGCCTGTTTAAGTCCATATAAGAATTTCAGAAGTCTACATGTTGGTCTGCTCTCCCACTGACTTTGAAATCCTTGTGGCAGAGTCATATAGATCTCATCATGTAGGCCCCCCTTGCAGAAAAGCATTATACACATCCATTAAATGGATATGCCAATGTTCAGAAGCAGCAACAACTAGAATAGTCCTAACAGTAACCATTTTGACTACAAGACTGAAAGTTTCCTGGTAGTCAATGCCCCCATGTTGGCTATAACCCTTGGCCACAAGTCTAGATTTGAACCTCTCCACCTTCCATGTGGCTTTGTACTTCACTTTATATATCCATTTATAGCCAATTGGTAGTTTATTAACAAGCAAAGGTACCACATCCCAAGTATGATTGGATTCTAAATCAGTAATCTCAGTTTGCATTGCATCAATCCACCTGGGATCCTTGACTGCTTCTTCAAATGTAGTAGGTTCTACCATTAAAGAAAAAATAGCTTGATAACATTGATGCTTGGAAGACACACCATCATAGGAGATGTAGTTAGGAATAAAGTAAGGAACGGGTTTGTGACTAGAACCTGTCACAAAATCCTTCAACCATATAAGAGTATGCTTGTTCCTCAGTCTTCTTAGGCCGGTAGTGTGTGATCAACAGAAGGTAGTAAGGTTGACACTCTTTCAATGATAGTAGATAGTTGCTCTGGTGCCTCATGCCGTGACAATTAATTCTGTCATTGAAGACGTTATTAACATCATTTTCTTCTATAATTTTGCTGTAATTCGATTAATTACTTCCCCCCCCCCCCTATTTTACAATTTTAATCGAGTGGAGAAAATTATATATTCAAGACACTTCTGTATACACATCTATATATATATATAAGAGGGAATAGATATGGTGACTTGACACCTCTCTTTGACCAAAAATCCTATTTATCTTTTTTCTTCTTTTTTTACATTTTTCTCTAATTTTTATTTAAGTAAATTAGCTCAATAATAGCTCGATATAGTTTAATAACTTCGTATGTATGTCTTGCCAATATTTTTTAGTTTTCTAACTTTTATGTTTTCAGAGATTTTTTGCCGTTAACAAGAAAATCAATATATATGTAAAAATTATTATTTTTTGTTCTCTAAGAACGCGTAAAGCGCGATAAATTCACTAGTTGTTTCATAATATATTGCATTGTATTGTATATATTGTATTGTATCGTTTGATGATTATAATATTTAGATAAACTGTATCGCTTACTGTTGTTTTATGATATCACATACCAGCCATAAGAGAATAAACTTGTTGTCTTATAAAGAAAATATATGGTAAGGAGTAGAATTATTATACATAAATGTAAGATAAAGGACTATCTAAATAATAATAGAGGGCAAGATAAGAGAAAAAGACAACGTAACGACGCGACCACACAAAATTGATCGTTACATTAAATGACACTTTTCGTCGTTACGTAACGACTAATTTAACGATACGATATAATAAAATTTAAATAACAATCAAAACAAATATTATATTTAACGTAACAATACGATACGATACAATAAATTGGAAACAAAAATAATATACATATAGTCCTAGTCAAAATCGTAATTAATGTGAGTGTGAAAAAATAATTGCGAAATAGTATGTTGTATATTATTACTCCCACTAAATTAATTGCTTAATAAAATTGTATTGATGGAAATTGCATGGAAAGTGAATAGAACGGCGGTGTGAAGTATAAGTAATGCTGGCAAGATCATGTGACATAATGTGTATGAAAAAAATAAAAATAAAAAAGTAAATAATTATGGAGAAAAATCGTAATTATTTATGCTGGTGGGGACTGGAAAAGCAAATAATAAAAATATGTATTCGATTGATTTTTTCTTACTCATCCGTCCCTTCAATCAATGCAAATCATTAAACTCCCCCCACTTGTTTTTCCTGTCGGTGTTGGCGTGCTTCCATTTGATCAAACTCCCCCCCCCCCCCCCCCCCCCCCCCCCCCCACCCCATCCATCCCACCTTTTTTTTTTTTTTTTGAATGAAGCCGATGTTTTCCCTATAATGGAGACAAGAATAATGTGAGCTCACAACTTCGATTAAGAAATAAATAAAAATACATATATACGTATGTGTTAAATTGAGTTCGACAGAACTTACAGCTAGGGGTGCGCATTTGATTTATCGATTAAATTTTGACTTTTATCGATAATTACGTATTGATTATCGATTTGTACATATGTTTATCATTATCATTTCAATAAGGTTTTGATTTTTTCGATTTCGATTTATTAAATTTGTGGGGCTTATCGATTACACCAATAAGAAAATTTGTGGGATTCCACGGAAAGTATATCGCTATAAACATGCCTAACTAATATGGACAAAAAAAAGCTAAAATATGACGAACATTATTTATAACATAAAAATTGTGTCAACAGACACATGCAACGAAACTAAAGTAAGGGATCAAATATATGTCACCAACACTCCTACGGTATTAAAAAAAAATAAAAATACATCATCACTGCTAATTTTATTTTCCATTAATTTGAATTTCATTCCCTTGAGCTTTAAATATGATCATTCCTTAAATGTGGTAGATGAAATAATTAGGGGTGTGCATTCGATTTATTGATTCGATTTTGACCCTTATCGATAATTACTTATCGATTATCGATTGGTACATATGCTTATCATTATCGTTTCAGTAAGGTTTCGATTTTTTGATTTCGTTTATCGATGAAAACAAATAATTGATTTGATTTATAGATAAACCGATTCAAATGCATACCCCTACTTACAACTTTGATCATGAAATTTAAGTTATTTTGTATTAGAAGGAAGTATTAGTACTTTAAGCATAATAGAGGAAAAGATAATGAAATGCTAATAAGTTTTCTTATTTGGATTTTAGAATTCTACTTATTAGGGATTCTTCTAATTAATAGTAGGTTACTAATACTCTTCATCGTACTACAAAAATTATTTGTTTAAGAAGGATCACTCATATTAGCTTAAAGAGAAAAAAGAAAAAAAAAATTATTTTCAGTGGACTAACTAACAATTATGAAAACAACTAGTCAACATTTACAGGAGAGATTTGTGGAATAATTAGGGTTGTGGGGTCAACTAAACTCAATTAATCTAAGACTAATTAAATATGGAGATTAAAATAGGTCCAAAATTGTTGATATGAATTTGAACCTATGATGTTTGCACAACAGAGATTAATAACAAAATCACAATCCTAACTTACTGATGTGACAAATATGCTCATAAATTTATCCATTTTGTCCTAATAGGCCCACAAAGTTAATGACTTTAATTAAGTGGTCCCCTTTAGCCCACTATGTGAAAAGATTACTGTTGAATTTGAGGTAAAAAGAGAGCACTATTCCCATATTCATAGTACATGAAAAAGATTTGGAAAAGTGAGGGTCTTACATTATTGTGGTATCCCAACAAGTTTGCATCTATTTATTTAGATCATTTAGGGTGTGTTTGGTATGAAGGAAAATGTTTTCCATGGAAAATATTTTCCTAGAAAATGTTTTCATGGAAAATGAGTGATTTTATCACTTATTTTCTCTTGTTTGGTTGGTAAGTGGAAAACATTTTCCGGAAAATATTTTCTATGTTTGGTTAGAGAGTAAAAAATAGTTTTTTTAGAATTTTTTTTTTGCAACTCTCCTACCCCTCCCCCTCCCACCTCCCCCACCCCTCCCCTTCCCGAAGTCTCTAAAAATTGACACAATCTAAAGGAACTAATGTGATGCTTTACTTTTTAACGCAAAAATCGCGTATTTTCGAATCGGTAAATTTATAATTTCTAAACCCGTAAACTTTCGAACTCATAATTTTGGAACTTGTAAAATATTGAGCCTTTAAATGATAAATAATAAAATTAAAAACTGAAAAATATATTTTAAAATTTTTTGGGGGGGCATTGTAACACCCCGCCGAACACACAGCAGCGGCGGTGCCGGCCGTGCCACCGAACACACAGCAGTGTAAATTACAAAAAAAAATAATTTTTTTTTGTGCGGGGGGGAGGGAGAGGGGGAGGGTGGGGGTGGGGGTGGAGGGTAGGGAGTGGGGGTGGGTGGTGCAAAAAAATAAGAAAACAGAAATTTAAAATTATAGAAAAAAAAATTAAGGTAAAAGAAATTTTTTTGCGGGGTGGGGTGGAGAGGTAGTAGGGTGGATGGTAACGGAAAAACTGAAATTTTTCTAAAAAAAAAATTGTTTTTTGGAGAGGGGTGGGGTGGGTTGGTGAGGGTGAGAATGGTTGAGAAGTAGCTTTGGAAAATGTTTCCCCTTCTTTTGATAAGGAAAACATTTTCCTCCAATTGGAGGAAGGAAAATGTTTTCCAAAACATTTAAGCCAACCAAACATGAGAAAATTGGAAAACATTTTCCAGAAAATGTTTTCCTTCATACCAAACACACTCTTAATTGGGTACTTGTTATCTTCAATCGAGTTATCACCCTATTTAAGCAGTTTTCCCCTCAGCATAGGTTACTGGATAATTCCGACCACCATAACAACAACAATAATAAATTCAATGTTATTTACAGAGTGCGGTTTAGGACGAGTAGAATGTACACAAATTTTACCCTTTATTCATTGCGCCCTGACTCGAGTCCCCACATTCGCTTTTCTCCGCCTGCAACCCAATAAGTTGGCAAAGCCACACAAAATTAGGGTTGTCCCCTCATTCTATGCTGACCCCGACTTGGACTAGTGGAGATATTATTTTTGATAGACCCCTAATTCAAGGTAAAAGTAAAAAAAACTAGGCACAATAAATAATAATAAATAACAACAATATAGGTGACATAATAATCAAAGCAAAAGAACCAACATATAGTAAAAGAAATCTATGCATAAGAGGGATAAATAAACGAGACTAATATTAACGCTACCGGCATGTAAAGATAACACTCCTGCCTAAAACCCCGACCACTAAAGCATAGACAAATAAAAAGAATTCACCTATAGTTTCTTTTATTTTTACTGTGATTTGAATTTTAAGCAGGCGTTTGGGCAATGGTATTTGAATTATATTTGGACATAAATATAATTTTGGGATATTTTTAAACTTTGTGAGTGATTTGAAGTAAAAATTTAAAAAACAACCCTTTGGAGTTTCAAATTTTTGAAAATTATCAAAATTATCTACGAGTGAAAATTAAAAATTTTATGGTCAAATATTAGTTTCGAAAGAGTGATTTTTTTTTTTTCAAAAACAAGTAAAAATTTTGTATGGCCAAACGGCCCCTAATTTTCGTGGCTTGCACTGTTTTATGACCAATGAGCCACACCTTGGATAAACTATAAAGTGGGGGATATTTTCTTTTTGTCACCAAAGTCAATAAAAGTACATTTCTTAACCCTTTTATCTTTTCATTGTCTCTTTTTGAAAAAGAAAAAAAAAGGAAACATTTCCACCTTTCATTTTAATATATAACAAAAAAGAACAAAAGAAGTAGAAGAAAGTATACATCATTTCACACTATAAGAAGTATTTTTTTTGTTTGTTTAAATCTAAGGGGTCGTTTAGTTTGAAGACAAATTATTTTGGAATTAATTATTCTGATATTATTTTTTATTAACGTCATTTTACTTTTTTATACAGAGATAACTATATTATTCTTTGGCAGGTATAAGTTATCCCGTTATTATTTTTAAGTATGAGATAACTTATCCCGGGATTAGTAATCACACAAAGGATAAGACGGTACTGAATTATTATCTTAGGGATCATTTTTGCTTATCCATCGTACCAAACGACCTCTAAACATATCTAATTTTACTTTTTGTAAATCAATTGTAAGATTTCACAGGATGATAAATTCGTCATATAAAACTATTTTTTTTTAATTTACAGCGATAAACATTTTATGAATGGAATATTTAAATACATAGAATAAAGTGGATATTTGACAGCTTCATATTTAACATTATATAAACTGTAAGGGAGAAAAAATATACTTAAACAGCATCTTATTGTAGCAATCCAGTAGTTATATTCCGTATATAATCTGTCTGAATATTCCATAAAAACCAACTATTATGGCATTAAAAAGAAACTACTACTACATTATATGTAATTGATAATCACGCGTTTTAGGTACTCAATATTCATCACTCGATATAATATAAAATAAATACTCAACAAATATTAATATTAATTTGAGTTGAAATTCTCAAACAGGCAGGAATCAATAGTTTTTTACATATGTGTCAGTCAAAATTATGAGAATATTTTGTATACCAAAACAGTCATAGTCCAGTGGGTTGGGTGAAAAAATGCCAAATTGGGCACAAGTCATATTTTCCTTCTCTTAATTAGACAATATGTTCAGAGGTGGATCTTGGATTTAAATAGTATACGTTTTATTTTTAAAATTTTTTAGCATTAAATCCATTATATTTTTAAAGTTATAGGTTCATATCTACTATTTTTGCAATATAAATAAATCTTTACGTATAAATTTTTATTCTCGTCAAAAGTTATGAGTTCAAACCCGCGAAGTATACCCTAAATCCACCTTGAATGTGTTATATACCACCAAATGTTGTAGTGAGATAAATAAGATTCGTTCACTGTTAATTAGGTGATATTGGGTTTAAGTTATAAAAATGAAAAAAAAACTCCGGACAAGGAATGTTTTATTCTTTAATGGACCTTACGCCACGCGAATCCAGATAAACTGAACCGTTATGCGGTAATCAGAGAAAAAACAAAACAATTAGGAGAAAATAATACTATATAGCTCGCTCAAAGTAATAGATGAACAAGGTATACAAAAGATCAAAATATGCTATACATAAAAAAATATAAAACTTTATATATTTCAAGTTTAAATAGTTTTAGCGGCGAGCTAAAAGTGATATTTATCCCAAAATTAGCCAATGTGCTTTCTTAGAAATTCGGTTCAGACAAATGCTCATTTTTTGAATTTATCTGTAACCCAATATAATGTTGATCGGATAATAACAGGAAAGAAATAAAGAGAATATGTGGATAGGTTTAATAAAAAGAAAAAGTGAAGTACCAGAAAAGGGAAATTAAGATAACAGATCTATTACATATTGCATGAGACTAAACTTGTGGTTGAAGTAATTTATAATAGGGGAATATATGGCAATATATTCAATTACTTGGATAGTTTAATTAAAATTAAAAAACATAGAAAGAAAGCGTCTCAATAAAGTATATATTTGAATCAATAAATATGTACTGTGATGACCCAAAGACGTCATTGTCATCTTATGATTTAGAACCCAATTCGGTGTTTCGAGTCCTTCAAAATCTTTTTTTTTTTCGATTTGCGTGTATAGTCCGTGCGCATTTTCAGAAAGCCTTTATATGGAAATTTGAGAAAATAATAATTTTTACCTTTAAAAATTAATTTAGTTTACTTCTGCCAATGTTTTATGTAAACGGACCCGGACTTATATTTTAACAGTCCCGGTGGATCCGCATTGAAATATGGGATCCGGGTGTATGCCTGAAATTGAATTCCAAGGTCCCTAACCCGAGAAATAAATTTTTGATAAACACCATAAGACTAAATTCTAATGATTTAAAGAAAATATTTGATCTCACTGGTATATGGCCTATATTGTGATTATGGAGCCCGGTACATGTCTAATATAATATTTAAGTCATGTATGTGAAATTTGGTAAAAATTGGAGTTGATTTGACGTGATTCGGGCGTCCGGTTGTGAAAAGAGAAATTTCAAAGTGTTCTTAAGAATTTCATGTGCTTTGATGTTAAATACGTAATTTTAGATGATATTTTGACAATTTAATAGCACGAGCAAGTTCGTATGATGATTTAAAACTTGTGTGCATGTATGGTTTGGAGCCCCCGAGGACTCAAGTGAATTTCATTTAGGCTACAAAGTGATACGAACTTAAGAAAAATTACTGGTATGCTTGAGGTGTGCAGACTTCGCAATTACGAGGTCTGGCTCGCAAATGCGAGCCTCGCATTTGCGACGAATCTCGCCTCGCATTTGCGAAGAATGTTCACATTTGCCAACAGTAGGGTTGTGTGTGTGGGGGGGGGGGGGGGGGAACTTCACATTTGTGAAGCTAGGGACCGCAATTGTGATCAGCTCAGGCCATATTTGCGAACACTTGTTCGCACTTGCGATGTTACCAGGCCTAGGTTAGTCTTCGCATTTGCGAAATAAAGTTCATATTTGCGGATCGCAAATGCGCTACTGCAACTGTTCAAAAATAATTTTAGACGGGATTTTTCATTCATTCTCCCATTTTTCAAAACCTAAACCTCAAGAGGCGATTTTTCAAAGACCATTTATTTCCCAAATCATAGGTAAGTGAATCTTAACTCATTTTTTCAAGCTTTCACTTCTTTTAACAAGATTTCAACCTAGAATATAGGATTTTCATGGTGAAATTGGGAATTTTTTGGTAGAACTTAGGCATTTCGAAATTTGGGGAGTTAGACCTCAAATTGAGACCGGATTCTTTGGTCCGAATTTCGAAATTTGACCAAGCAGGTCTGGGATCGATTTTTGACTTTTCAAAAACAAATGTTGGGAAACTTATAATTATGTATTGGAATTAATTTCTTTAGCGATAATTGATGTTGTTAAGTTAATTATGATGAGATACGAGTGGTTCGGATGTGAAAACTAGAGAAAAGTCGCTAATTGATCGTTGAGTTGGTCGTTGGATTGTGGTAAGTGTCATGTCTAACTTTGACTTGAGGGATTAGGGATCCCCGACTTATTTGCTATGTAAAAATACACGTGTGTGGCGTATAGGTGAAGTGACGAGTACTTATTATCCGCTAAATTATCTGTTTAACCCGAATCTTTTCCCGTTTTTAATATGTTGTCCTCGTGCCTTAACTGCTACATGCTTAATAGGTGTTTCCATATTTATTTGTTTTTTGTTAGATGTTGTTTTCACTATTCCGTAGTTTTATTGTATTATATTATTGGTTTAAGTTAGTTTATCGATGATATCAATTGAGTGAAGTTTCATAATTATATATTTTTTTGTTTGGTTTGATTTGAGGTTTAAATATTGTGAAGGGTTTTGAGCTAAATTGTAAAATTTATGTTTTTATTGTGTGATTAGTACTGATATGTTGGGATCGAGTTGCACGCCGCAACATGAGGAATAAGAGGGATATATTGAGGAGGAATAAGGGTGAAATGTAATTGTCTGGTGGGATCGCGTTGCGCACCGCAACAAGAGGAATACGAGTAATATATTGAGGAATAATTCGGGTAGATTGTTATTGTACCGTGGGATCGGGTTGCACGCCACAACAGGAGGAATAAGGGTGGATTGATGCGGAGTGAAAAGGGTGAATATTCATATTGTTACTGATTATATGGTAGGATCGGGATCGCATTGCATCAGCTTATTGTTCATGTATCCTTCTTTTGTTGTGGATTTATTCTGTAGTTTTGTACCTCACCTAAGGATTGGTTATAGCTGAGTACTGATAAGATATTGGAGTTCCATATTTATTTTGCTGCAAGTTACTGTTTCATTTTGTACCGTACTTCTTTTTCGCTTTATTATATATTGTATGCAGGTTATATTGTAAATGTCCCGACGTAGCCTCGACACTACCTCATTGAGGTTAGGCTCGACACTTATCGGTATATGGGGTAGGTTGTACTGATATTGCACTCTGCATTGAGGTCTGTTGCAGACATTTCATCTAGGAGACCCAAGGCAGTCCGGAGGCCCTGGCGCCCCCTCCTATATTTCTACATTCTTGTTTCCTTTTCTTTCGAGACAGATGTAATTTCTTTCAGACCAATATTTGTAGTAATTCGTAGTATATTTGTGGATTGCGACACCAGTTTCTGGGTGGTAACATTTATAGTATTATTGATAGTATATAGATGACAGGTTAATTATGTACTTTCACATTTATTTCCGCCTGATTTAGCTGTTTTAATTTTAATCTATGAATGTAAAGGAAAAAGGTGAATAAAAAAACTCTAATGTTGGCTTGCCTAGCGAGTGTGATGTTAGGCGCCATCACGGTCCCGATGGTGAAAATTATGGATCGTGACATGTACTCCCTCCATTCACTTTTACTTGTCCACAATGAACTTTGAACACCCGTTAAGTAATAATAAATTAAGTGTATAAATCATGATACCCATATTAATTGATATATATTTTTAAATTTGAGAAAATAATTTGAATGGAGTAATTAATATTGCAGGTATAACATGAAAAAATAAATTATTTTCTCTTGATATACTAAGAGCGACAAGAAAAAATAAAAATCTATTTTAAAAATACTGAACAACTATAAACGAAGGGAATACCTTTTTTAGTCAATGAAAATTGGTGAAGTTTTCATTTTGGTTTGAGTTATTTTACTTCTTTCGATCTCACGCTTCTCATTAAATAAGTTTTCCCTTGTTCTTTTATTTCATATTAGTAGTTTTTTCCATTAATGGTAGAAACCAGTCTTAACTAATAACTATAATTTTCTCACCATAAAGGATATTAATACGCAACAAGAATATAATTACGTCTTAATTTCATATAGCTTTTTAACTTATGCATTGCCACATAAAGAAAAATCGTGAAAGTACAAGAGGGGGGTGAATTATAAATATTTGAACTTAATTGCTTATTAGTTGACTTATTTACTGAGTAGTCGACTAGATATGTAATCTAGCAGATATAGTAAAAAGAAGTAAATTACAGAAAGTAATTGCAGGAATTAAAGACACCATGATTTTATACTGGTTCAGATTCAATGTGAATCCTAATAAAGTCCCATTGGGTGGGAAGAGAGTTCTCTTCAGTAATTGTGTTTCTCCGAGTATAGTTGTAGTGAATTTGCACACAGTTTCTCTAGCACCCGTGTTTGATACAATGCCTTACCAGTGTTATGCTCTCTTTCTTTCTCTGACCTGTTATACAACAGATCTTAGTGAACTACAATGCTTGTTTGTAGTAGAGTAAAGAGAGTGATTTTGGTTAAATTAAAGTATATCAGACTAGGGTTTAAGACGGGGTATAAATACTCTGATGGATAGTCGAGGCTTGACAACCCAAGAGATTTGATCTTTGGATAGAATTGGTTCTATCCAAGAATAAGGTAGTGAGCCGTTGCGTCTTCTTGATTTCCTTCCTTCAATAGAGATACGAGTGAAGAGTGCTCCTTGATTGTTGGATCTTCCAAACTAAGTCGCGTATGAATCTTCTCATATCTTTCGATCTTCCATGATGCTGCCCTTGATCTGTGCCTTAACTTAAGACTCGATTGATTCTGTTTAACTCAACTAGTCATTGCTCTTTGCTGATTGATTTGTTGATTGGATTTTGTCCAGATTTGTGAGTCCTTTCCTTAGTTGTCCAGATTAGCTAATTGTACGGTAATCTTCTCTAATTGATTTCTTTCCTTATTCATCATGATTTCCTCCAGCAGTCTTGAGGGCTCTTCTTTATTTCTTGTGATTGATTTTCTGCACATGTATATTATTTGCACTATTAAAACATAATCTAGCAATCTCTCCCTTTTTGATGATGGCAAAATAATATAATAATAGAAAGAAGTAAACACCAGTCGACTTCTTTGTGTTTTACTCCCCATTAATGTATGCAGTCAACTTGACTAATCCATGATACCCCCCTTAATATATGCAGTCGACTTGACTAGGTAACAAACCAGTCGACTTCTACTTCTTCACTGTACTTGTATAATATATATGGCTACCTGTACAATATAGATTTTCTCCCCCTTTTTGGCATAAGTCAAGAGGGAATAATACGAGAACTGAAAAGATAACATTAAAATAGTGGAGTTAAAGGGGTTATCCAGTGGCTGGTAAAATAGCCAACATAAGCATCACATCAAAAATCCAAGGGCTTAAAACACAACCTACAAAAGCAGCACATCAAATTGTCTAAAAACAACATCAAAATAAATTATCTTAAAAACAACCACACTAGCGACGCAGGAAATAGGTAAGGGTGTTGCAGATGGCCTCTTTTAACTGTTCAAAGTTTGCATTCACAGTGACAATCACACCATCTAGCCTATCATAAATCTCCCTAAAAGTTTTGACAGCATTCTCCCTTACTCTGAGTACAACAACTCTAATTTTGAACACGTCAGACCCTATTTACTTGGAAATAGGATGAATGTCACTAATAGTAGACTGAGTTGCAGTGAGAAGTTTCTTGATCTCAAAGAGTTGGGAGTTAATATCACAAAGCTTGTCACTAAGCTCAGAATTATCAAGGTTAAGTGGAGGAACAACGGGTGAAGATTTGGTTTCTGCAGGGGCCTGCTTTGGTTGACTCTCTCCTTTCTTAACGTAGGAGCCCTTGATATTTACATAGCCCATTCTAGAAAAGGCTCTAGGATTGTAGGACTTGGAGACAGTGATGAAGGGATAGGTGGACAGAAAAATTTGATGGGCTTCCATAATATGAGCGATTGGCGTGCCATAGGGTAAACTAGTGGGATTTTCAGCATTTTTTATCATGAATTGATAACCCAATAGGAAAGCTTGATTTTGAGTTTGGTTCCAAGGCAATAGACAAACAATGTGTCTCTTTTAGAGAAGGTTGAAAAGGAACCAACATGGGGAAGCAGAGTGGTTGCCACAATGTAGGCCAAAACCCGTGTTTCAAAACTAACATCACTTGGGCCTAATTGGTTGGGAAGGATTTCGGAGGGACACTCAAGAATACACTATTTGGCTTGGTCAAAAAAATTTCAAAGTCATTAGGGCAGATATTTTTAAACAAAGTAGGAAAACTAGAACAATGATACTGAAAAAGTGAGTCAAACATGGCACAATCAAGAATAATGCGCTTACCTAGCACCAGAGATACCAACCTATCAAGTTTACTAGAATGATGATTTGCATAAAACACTTTGACCAGGGGTTCATACACCTTAGGCGGAGGAACAGAGAGGAACTTTTCCCACCCTTGATAAACAATTTTTTTTTGATCTTACAGTTAAGGGCTTTCATGTCATCAAGATCAAAAACTCTCCCATGGGCGATTGGCGATGGGCTTGTCTTTTGGAGCAATCAAAAGATCCCAATTTGGGGAATCCCAGAAATTTAGGTCAAACTCAAGAGAGGCAAAGAAATCAACCTTTGATTTTTTTTTGGGTGGAGGAAATATGAGGTTCCTCCATGGGTCGCTTGCCTGAAGCCTTTTCTCCTAAAAGTTGTAAGTGTTCATAGAAATCTCCCGAAGATTAGGAGAAGCCTTCAGAGTGATCATACCCTAGGTCTACTTGCTCAGGAGGCGCAAAAGGAGGTTTTGCTCGGGAACGGGTACTTTTTCTGGTGGAAGCGGAAGGATTTTCAGAGTGTTTTGCCATTGTAGAGAGGAGCTTTTATAGAAGCTTTTGGAGAATAGATGGAGATGAGAGTGATTGAAAGGGTTTTCTATCTTAATAATAGGGTTTTGATGGTTGAGTACAGAAAAGTAAAAGCTGTCAGTTGAGAAGACGTGATGATTGGCTTTTCATCTTTGTACTGCAAACTGAGAAGAGAAAAGATAGGGAAAATACGGAGGTGTAATTAAAGCACGGGAAAGGACAATTATAGCAATTAAAAGTAATTGAGCACATAGGTCCTAAGAGTTATTAGAAGTGTAAATAATACCAAGTAAATTTCTCAAAGTACAAAATCTCTCTTCTAATAAAGGCTTAGTAAAAATATCAGCTAGTTGAGCAGAAGTTCCAACAAAAGATATTTCTATATCTCTCTTAAGAACATGATCTCTAATAAAATGATGCTTAATGTCTATATGCTTTTCTCTAGAATGATGCACATGATTTTTTGAAAGACAAATGATACTAGAATTATCACAAAAAAATTGTATAGGTTTAAATGAGATTTCATAGTCACCCAATTGACGAGACACCCATAGTAGTTGCGCACAATATTTTCCAATAGCAATATATTCATCTTCTATATTGGATAATGCGACCGATGATTGTTTTTTACTATTCCAGAATGTTAATGCCTTTCCTAGTAATTGACAGGTACCGCTTGTGCTTTTTTTGTCTTTTTTATCACCTGCAAGGTCAGCATCTGAAAAACCTTCTAATTTAAAAGAGTTAGAGTGAGGATACCATAATCCATGAGATACCGTTCCAATGAGATATCGAATGATTCTCTTTACAACAGTCAAATATGACTCCTTGGGAGTTGACTGAAACCTGATACATTTACATATACTGAACATAATATCTAGTTGACTTGCTGTCAGAAATAGCAGTAATCCAATCATTCCCCTATAATTGGTTTCACTAACTAGAGTGCCCTGTTCATATTTGTCTAGATTTGTAGCGGGACTCAGTGGAGTGACAATTGATTTTGCATTGTCCAAACCAAATTTTTGAATTAGATCTTTTGTGTATTTGGTTTGACATATAAAGGTTCCTTTATGAGATTGTTGAATTTGTAGCCAAAGGAAGAATGTGAGCTCACCCAACATGCTCATTTCAAATTCAGTTTTCATAAGATTTGAAAATTCGTTGCACGTAAGAGGGTTAGCACTATCAAATATAATCTCATCAACATAAATTTGAATAATGAGGTTACTTTCTGATGATCGTTTAATAAACATGGTCGTGTCTATTTTACCTCTTATAAAGCCATGATCAATAAGAAAGGTTCTTAACCATTACCATGCACGTGAAACTTGTTTTAACCCATACAGTGCTTTAGTGAGCTTGTATACATGGTATGAAAATTTTGAATCTTCAAAGCCTAGAGGTTGTTCACAAATACTTCTTCCTCGATAAATCCATTCAAAAGGCGCTTTTAACATCCATTTCAAACAACCTGAATCCTTTAAATAATACATATGCCAGAAGAATTCGTATAGACTCCAAATGAGCTACTGGTGTGAAAGTTTTATCATAGTCGACTCCTTCTTGTTATTAGTAGCCCTAAGTAACTAGTTTAGCTTTATTTTTTATGACCTTGCCATTCGCGTTCAATTTATTTCTAAATACCCAATTTGTCCCGATTACAGATATATTATCAGGTTTGGGTATTAGTTTCCACACTTGATTCTTACTGAATTGATCTAACTCTTCTTGCATGGCTTACATCCAGCTTGAATCTTTTAGTGCTTCCTCTATCTTTTCTGGCTAAATTTGGGAAATCAATGCAATTTTTGCTTTCTTTTTGAGAGTTATCCTGGTTTTCATTCCTTCGTTTGGATCCCTTATAATGAATTTATGAGGATATTCACGCTTGCTTCTCCATTCAGTTGGACAAACTGCATTTGTAGTCAATTCGATTTCTGGATCTGGTATGATTTTGCTATTTTCACTTGTTGAATCGGTCACAACAGATGTATTAGTCTACTTTTGTGCTTCTCCTTTATCCTGAGCTTCTTGAGTTTGATCTTCCTCACCTGCAGTAATTCCTTTCTCGACCAAGGGATTATTTTCATCGAATATAACATGTACAGATTCCTCCACACATAAAGTACGTTTATTATAGACTCTAAAGGATCTGTTATTTAATGAATAACCTAAAAAAATACCTTCGTCACTTCTTGGATCAAACTTTCCAAGATTATCCTTACCGTTATTGTGAATGAAACATCTGCTTCCAAAGGGATGGAAGTAACTGATATTTGGACGTTCACCTTTCCAAAGTTCATGTGTAGTCCTCTTCAGTATTGGCCTTATGAGGTAATGGTTGAGGATGTGACATGATGTACTTACACCTTCTGCCCATAAGTGATTTGGCAGCGAGTGTTCTAGTAGCATGGTTCTTGCCATATCTTGGAGGGTTTTTTTCTTTCTTTCCACAACCCCATTTTGTTCTGGTGAGAGTAGTGCAGAAAGATTATGAGTGTATCCCTGTTCATTACAAAAGTCTTCAAATGCGTTGCTTTCAAATTCTTCTCCATGGTCACTCTAAATTGTCGAAATCAGATGTCCCTTCTCTTTCACCCTTTTGCAGAAAACTTCAAAATTTCATAAGGTTTCATTCTTATGAGACAAGTAGATTACCCAAGTGAAACGTGAATAATTATCAACAATAATAAAAGCATACCTATTTCCTTCTATGCTAGCAGTTCTAGTAGGCCCAAATAGATTCATATAAAGTAATTTTAAAGGTTTTGAAGTACACATTATGCCTTTATTTTTGAAAGAATTTCTTATCAGCTTACCCATTTGACATGTATCACAATTCAGTTTGAGCAAACCAATAACTAATTCATATTGGACATTTTTTCAATCAAGTGCATGCTAGTATGACCAAGTCTCCTATGCCACAACCATGGATCATCAGACATAGAGGATAAGCAAATATGACCATCTATATTTTCAAAACCATCAAGTATATAAACATTTCCATATCTTTTTCTAGGAAGAATTATCTTACCTGATTCATCTTCAATAGCACATCCTGTTTTCTTAAACTTTACCACAAATCCCGAGTCACAAAGTTGACTTATACTCAAGATATTGTAGTTTAGCCCATCAACGAGATAAACTTCAGTAATGTCACAATTGTTATTAAAGGGAATTATTCTAGTACCAAATTTTTCCCCTTGAACGTCCCTGAATTTAACACTTCCTCCATCGATTTTTGTAACTTTTTTGAACATATTTTTGTCACATGACATGCTGGAACACGCATTGTCTAGACATCATTTTCCTTTGCTGTTTTCTCTGTGGTGTTCCTGCAAGACAAGATGATTACTTTCTTTTAGGTACCCAAGCTTGCGTGGGTCCTGGAGGGTTAATGTTACTAGGTTCAGAACTTTTTGGTTTCCAAACCCATCCTGACACATTTGATTTAAGAAAATAAAAAAAGAAATATTTATGCCTTTTTTTATTACACTAATGACACTTAACTTCAGACCCGCATATAGGTCTTTCATAAGTGTTGGAACTAGCTAACTTGGGTTTAGCTGGTTCTTTCCTAATTGAATTGTACATCATCTTGTTCGGTCAATTGGTTGACTTGGTTCTGGTTGGTTCCTTTCCAATTGACTTGTAAGTCGTCTGATTTGACTTAACAGAACTGTGACTGGTGGATTTGTGCAAGCTGTTGGGCTGCATTTGCAAATTCTCAAACTCTTCTTGAAGTACTTCCTTTCGATTTCACATAATTCATGTTTGAGTTTCCAGTCATTAACCTCCCTAGTGGGTCTCTTAAGTTCATTCATCATTTTTTGAGATTCTTTCAAAGTTGAATCAAGGATATCCTACAATTCATTACATCTTTCACAGTCATAAGATTTTACCTCGCTAGTTTCACATCATGCCATGAAACGGTTTTCATTTTCATCATTTAAATCATCTTTATCTGTCCAACATCCTAAAATTTTATTCATTTCATTTTCCAGAATTGTCATGAAGCAAAGATTTTCTATTTCTTCATGGTCAGAGTCATCCTAATCGCTCCAGCTTTCGAAGGATTTGTTCTTGTTGAAACCACCATAGATCTTCCTCTTCAGTTCTGGGCATTCAGCTTGAATATGTTCAATTTTTCCACATTCCTAGCATTTTCCATCGTTCTTATCCTGTTCATTATATTGCCTGGATCGTCTTGGCGGGAATATTCCTTTTTTTGTGTTCCGATATCTGCTCATCAGCCCATCCATATTTATAGACATCATAGCAATCTTTTCTTGCAAAGCTTCAGGATAATCAATGTCATTCTCAACCATTTTGAATGCAATTATTTTCTTTTTCTCCTCTTGATTTGTCCTTTTTAGATGCGTCCTTTCAAAAGCAATGAGTTTTTCTCGTAGTTCATCATATGATAATTTGTTTAGGTCTTGAGATTCCAGTGTAACTACTTTGGTCTGCCAAGTGGTTGGCAAACTCTTGAGAATTTTTCTGACTTGATCACCATTGGTGTATGTTTTGCCAAATGCCTTTAAGTCGCTAATTATTTTGCTAAACCTAGAAAAAATCTCTTCAATAGGTTCTCCTTATTTCATTGAGAAAAGTTCGTAATCATGAACCAGCATGTTGATATGTTTCCTTTACTTTACTTGTTCCCTCATAGGTGACAAGTTTATCCCACATCTCTTTGGCTGTGTCACAACTTGATATTTTCTCATATTCTTTATCATTTATAGCGTTATGAAGTAGATTTCTTGTCTTATTGTTCACTTGTACCGCTTCCAGTTGCTCCTTTAAGTATGAATCTATATCTTTAGGGTCAGCAAGTGGTGGAGTGCTAGCTGGTAGGGGATAGTTTCCCTTTTTGATGACTCTCCAGATTTTGACATCGTAAGCTTTAACAAAGATTTTCATTTGTACTTTTCAGTGAGAGAAATATTGTCCATTGAAGTATGGTGGTCTAACTTGTGAAGTTCCTTCCTGAAAAAGACCTCCTATGATAACCTGATTTGCCATGATCGTTTCTCACGCCCTGTTAAGCAAAAGTAAAACGTGAGCCTTGCTCTGATACCAATTGAAAGTACAGGGGGGGGGAGGGTTAAATTGTAAATATTAAATTTATCGCTTATTAGTTGACTTATTTATTGAGTAGTCGACTATATATGATAATTCAACAATACAGTAAAAAAAAGTAAATTGCAGAAAGTAATTGCAGGAAAGACACTAGTATTTTATACTGGTTTAGATTTAATGTAAATCCTAGTCCAGTCCTCTTGGGTTGAAAGGGAACGCTATTTGGTTAATGTGTTTCTCCGAGTATAGTTGTAGTGAATTTGCACACAGTTTCTCTAGCACTCGTGTTTGATACAATGCCTCATCAGTATTATGCTCTTTTTCTTTCCCTGACTTGTAACACAACATATCTTAGTGAACTACAATACTTGTTTGCAGTAGAATAAAGAGAGTGATTTTAGTTCGATCAAAGTATATCGAACTAGGGTTTAAGACGGGGTATAAATACTTTGATGGATGGTAGAGGCTTGATAACCTAAGAGATTTGATTTTTGGATAGAATTGATTCTTTCCAAGAATAAGGTAGTGAACCGTTGCGTCCTCTTGATTTCCTTCCTTCAACAAAGATACGAGTGAAGAATGCTCCTTGATTGTTGGATCTTCCAAACTTAGTCGCGTACCAATCTTCTCATATCTTTCGATCTTCCGTGATGCTGCCCTTGATTGTGCCTTAACTTAAGGCTCGATTGATTCTCTTTAACTCAGCTAGTCGTTGCTCTTTGCTGATTGATTTGTTGATTGGATTTCGTCTAGATTTGCGAGTCCTTTCCTTAGTTGTCTAGATTGGCTGATTGTATGGTAATCTTTTCTAATTGATTTCTTTCCTTATTCATCATGATTTCCTATAGCGGTCTTTGAGGCCTCTTCTTTATTTCTTGTGATTGATTTTTTGCACATGTATATTATTTGCATCATCAAAATAGAATCTAGCAAATAGTACCTCAAATTGACTTATAGGTCACGGGTTCGAGTCGTGGAAGAAATCCCTAATGCTTGTATTAGGATAGTGCCTACATCACATCCCTTGAGGTACAATATTTCTTCGGCCCCTACGTGAATGCGGGATACCTTGTGCACTGGACTGCCCTTTTTAGTACATTAAATTAATAGTCAACGTAAAACTATTTAATTTATAATTAATTGGATTATTCCTTTAAATAAATTGGGAAAATCAACAATACTATGAATATGCATTTAGTGTTGTAGATTGTAGTTGGCTGATCATGCATTGTGTTTGTTTGCATATCACACGTATCCTATGACTCAGGATATTATCATTTACAAAATATAATAAATATAAAAAACTAAAAATATAATTGCATGAGCAGCTACTATCAAGGATAAGAGGCAAATTTTAGGCATTTATTTTTGTAATTGTTAAAATTACACTAACTTATGCACAATATTTCAATTCCACAATTATTGGTCCTTAAAGATCTTCCAGATTTTTGAATACAAAACCAAAAAGTCAATGAGAATATAAGACCAAAAATAGTAAAGAAATATTGAATCTCTCTCCCTCTTGAATTGGCATAAAAAGTGTAGGAAAAGTGAGCAAATCTTTTAATTTTGGATAGTCCTCTAACAATTTTTATTAATTTTCCCTTCAGATATTTTATATGAATAAAGTGTTCATAAATTGACGACCCCATTTATTCATTTTTCTCCATTAAATTACTTTGGTTCAACTTCTTAATAAATTAATTAATGAGTTCAAAGTTCTCTTCATTGAACAATAATAATACTTGAAAAAATTAAGTGTTGTATATATTGACAATGTAATTTTTTTTTGGAAGTAATAGTAATTTTCACTTGTGATATTAAGCCGGTAGTTACCAATTTTACCACATTACTAATTAATGTTGATCAAAATATTTTTATATAAATATCTTTTAAGTGATCTAATTGTAATATTTTTTACACGGTAGGATTCGTTTGATAGGGAAACAAGTTATCTCAGGATTAATTATACAGAGAGTAATTATCTCGTGATTGTTATCCTAACCTTCTGTAACAATAAAAATAACGCTACAATCCCTGGATAACTAATTTCGGAATTAGTTATACCATAATTTTATTCCAACCAAACATAGGATAAATTCATCTCAAATTTAACTCTAAGATTAATTATCCTTTTTTCCTCTTACCAAACAAGCCGTTAGTGCATAGTTAAACACTTGATATATAACTTTTAAGGTAATTGAATGTACATTTTATACAACAACAACAAACCCAATATAATCACACGAATGTGATCTGGGGAAAGTAGTGTGTATGCAAACTTTATACCTACCTTGAGGGTAGATACATTGTTTTCGATCGGCCTCCGACTCAAAGAAAGAAAAAAGAAATCAATAATAACAATATAATAAGGAAACAAACAGTAACAATAACAAAAAACAGATTTTATAAAAAGTATTAATAATGCTATCATAAAAATAAAAAATAAGCTGCTATCATATGTTAATTCATACTGATAGTTCACAATATATTTACATTGATATGTATATAACTTAAATACTTCATTAAATAGCCTAAAATAGTACACTATTGATGTATTTTCTTTAAATGTAGCAATCAAGAGAAGCATATGTATTACTAGTATTTGTATTTCCACTTGCTATGAAGTAAATGATGATATGAATGAATGAACATAATGCAGAATCATTGAATTCCCATCCAACACCTTTACTACTACTAACTTCACCAACCCAACTCTCATTTCCATTTATGAACCCCCCCCCCCCCCTAACATTTTTACCACTACACATTTACACAACACTGTCAATTTTTCTAAGTATCTTTTTCTTCCTTTTTTAGTCTTGTTTATTTTATATAAAAGATTTGAACTTTTTTTTTTGTCTTTGTTGAAACACAAAGACAAAGCATTTATGTTGTTGTATTTGTTGGTTTCATTAGTAGACATGCAACAAGGTAAGTAAGTTCACATTATTCAGAAACCCCAAAATCTTAGTTGTCCTCTGGAAATACCATAATCTTCTGAATTCTTGTTTAAAGATTTGATTTTTAACCATTTTTCTTGTTAAAGTTCTTGACTTTTAGCCAATTTATACTGTTCTTGAAGTTCTTGGCTTTGTGGGTTTGTCATTTGTGGTGCTAAATATAGAAAGTGTTTGTTTTTGCTGATTCTTGGAAAGTAGAACAAGTTTTATTAGTCAAAAAATGGTGTTTCTAAAGTTCTGAAAAAGGAGAGATTTTTGGTGGTGTTGTAGGGTTTTGGTTATCTCTTTTTTCTCTCTGAGTTTGACAGTTGAATCCCCAAAATGGGAATTGCGATTCTTGGTTTTTTTCTGGTTTTAACAGTGTTGTTTAGGCCTTTGGTTTGTCAGCAGCCAAACACTGATGGCTTCTTTGTGTCTGATTTCTTGAAAAAAATGGGTAAAGTTCACAACTTTTCAGCTCATTTTTGTTCTTGGAAAGGTATAGGATGTGATTCAAAGGAAGAAAATATTGTCAATTTGACAGCTAAAAGTTTTGGTTTATCTGGTATTATTCCTGATAATACTATAGGTAAACTCACTAAGCTTCAGTATTTGGATCTGAGTAACAATAATCTCACTGGTTTACCTTCTGATATTTGGAGTTTAGGTTCACTTAAGTACCTTAACCTCTCACATAATCACATTTCTAATGACCTTTCAAGTAATATAGGCAATTTTGGTGAGCTTGAAATCTTGGACATTTCTGTTAACAATTTCTCTGGTAAAATTCCAGAAGCCATTAGCTCACTTTCAAGATTGCATTCTCTTAATCTTAGTAAGAATGGGTTTGAGTCAGATTTGCCTTATGGAATCTTGAATTGTCATTCTTTGGAATTTTTTGATATTTCAGAAAATAGACTTAGTGGTTTACATGATGGTTTTGGTGCTGCATTTCCAAAGCTTAAGCTCTTGAATCTTGCAGAAAATGAGATTAATGGGAAAGATTCGGATTTGTTAGGGATGGTTTCGATTACTCATCTCAACATTTCAGGAAATTTGTTTAAGGGTTCTGTTGTTGGTGTTTTTGAGGGGCCATTGGAAGTGATTGATTTGAGTAGAAACCAATTTCAAGGTCATATTTCTCAGGTAAACTTCAGTTCTAGTTTCAATTGGTCTCATTTGGTTTATCTTGATTTATCTGAGAATCAGCTTAGTGGAGAGCTATTTCAAGAGTTGAACAATGCTCGAAATCTCTTGTACCTTAATCTTGCACATAATAGATTTTTACCACAAGAATTTCCACATGTTGATATGTTATCTGGTTTAGAGTATCTTAATTTGTCTGGAACCAGTTTGACTGGCCATATTCCTCAAGAGCTCTCGTCGTTGAGTCGCTTGAAAATCCTTGATATATCTAAAAACCATCTTAGTAACCGCATTCCTGTATTGAGCAATAGAAATCTCCAAGTTCTTGATGTTTCATACAATAATTTGACTGGTGATATCCCTTTGCCACTTCTTGAGAAACTTCCCGATATGGAAAGGTTCAATTTCTCTTACAATAATCTAACTCTTTGTGCTTCTGAGTTCTCCTCGAAAACGTTCCACTCGGCTTTCATTGGATCATCAAATGGATGTCCTATTGCTGCCAATCCTGCTCTTTTCCATAGGAAAGCTCCAAAACATAGAGGACTCAAACTTGCATTGGCTTTAACTTTCTCTATGGTGTTTCTGCTTTTGGGGTTGTTGTTCTTGGCGTTTGGTTGTCGAAGGAAAACCACAATATGGGCGGTTAAACAGAATTCTTACAAAGAAGAACAGACTATCTCCGGCCCCTTTTCGTTTCAGACTGATTCAACCACTTGGGTTGCTGATGTTAAGCAAGCTAACTCGGTGCCCGTGGTTATTTTTGAGAAGCCACTTTTGAATTTCACATTTGCAGATCTCTTGTCTGCGACTTCTAATTTTGATCGAGGTACATTGTTAGCTGAAGGGAGGTTTGGTCCGGTTTATAGAGGCTTTTTACCAGGTGGTATTCATGTGGCAGTGAAAGTTCTTGTTCACGGTTCGACAATGACAGACCAAGAAGCTGCAAGAGAGCTCGAGTATCTTGGCCGGATAAAACATCCGAATCTTGTGCCGTTGACCGGATATTGCTTAGCTGGTGAGCAAAGAATTGCCATTTACGATTACATGGAGAACGGAAATTTGCAGAATTTGCTTCATGACTTGCCACTCGGGGTTCAAACTACCGAGGACTGGAGCACAGATACATGGGAAGAGGATGATAATAACAGTATTCAGAATGTTGGTTCTGAAGGATTGTTGACAACATGGAGATTTAGGCACAAGATTGCGCTTGGCACAGCTAGAGCCCTTGCATTTCTCCACCACGGTTGCTCGCCTCCCATTATACATAGAGATGTGAAAGCTAGCAGTGTTTATCTTGATATAAATTTGGAACCAAGATTATCTGATTTTGGATTGGCTAAAATTTTTGGCACCGGACTCGAGGATGAGATCACTCGCGGTTCACCTGGATATATTCCCCCAGAGTTTCTTCAGCCAGAGAGCAGCAGCTCCCCGAAATATCCAACACCAAAGTCAGATGTGTATGGATTTGGAGTCATTCTTTTCGAGCTAATTACCGGGAAAAAACCAGTTGAAGATGATTATCCAGAAGACAAGGATGCTGATTTGGTTGGTTGGGTTAGAGGATTAGTAAGGAACAACGTGGGATCAAGAGTTATCGATCCAAAAATTCGTGGAACTGCATCGCAAACTCAAATACTAGAAGCCTTGAAAATTGGTTATCTATGCACAGCTGAAGTTCCTGCGAAACGACCGAGCATGCATCAAGTAGTTGGACTGCTGAAAGATATTGAGCTTACACAAGAATGAAGATTTGAGGATACAGAAACATTGGCTCAATGCATAAATTTTTACCTCTTTTCATTTTGGTGTTCTTGAGTTCTCCATCTTGTGTTTGCCACAAGAGGAATTGTACATTAGTCCAATATTTTTGTTTGCTGCTTTATGCCATGTTTCTCATTTTCCTTTTAACATTTCCACTAGCAAAGGTTTAAGTTATAGTACAAAATGGACTTGCTTGACCCTTGATGAAGGAAAAAAGTTTTCCACTCATTTCCATTTGTGTTTTCCATTTCTTTCAAATTCTTACTAGTTTTTGGCACTTTTGGTTGTGTCATATTTTTAGCCTTGTTTTTCTTCATGTTATGAATTCATTCTGTTAAAGTTCATAGGAAAAAATACTAGATGCTTGCTAGATGACATAGAATAGCATCCAAAGACACAATCTTTTTAAGAAAAAAGAGTCCGTGCATTAAGCTCCCGCTATACGCGATATCGCAAGCCTATCCTCACGCTGTGCGATAACAGTAAGCTAAACTCTCCCAACTGGTGGTGCACTTAAGGTCAACTACAACTTGAAGGCATGGTGGTGCACTTAAGGTCAACTACAACTTGAAGGCATGCGGATCTTGCCACCAACAAGCCTTTGACTTTGAATGTGAAAAGCGAAAAATAAGCGCATAGAGGAGCAAAGTTGGAATTCAATCGTCTAAAAAATGGTCATTTGTACGTAACAGCAAACACTTGCACTAAGTTTTCGCTATACGTGACATCACAAGCCTATCCTCTGACTGCGCGGCAATAGTAGGTTGAACTCCCCCAACCGGTAGCATTACAGGAGTCTGATAACCATGGGCCACCTACTCTGGGGTAAGAATAATTGGAGTTTGTAAGAGCGGGAAAGAATCGGACCATAAGAGTCTATTATATGCAGCCTTATACGGCATTTTAAACACTTTCTTTATGTATCCAAAAATGAGATAAGTCACCTTTTTGAGTGAATACTCTTATAAAGGAAAAAATTTTCTCATTAATATATTATGGTGGAGCTGCTGTTAATTTATGGGGTTCCATTACAAATCTTGGAAACGGTATTGCAGAAAAACCATAGGAGGACCACTTTCTCTAGTGGTCTTTTTCATGAAGTATGTGTCACTGTATATGTAGGACAAGAAATTTATATTATTCTAATTCCTCCAAACATTTAATATAATTAATCACTATTGACTAATAATATAGTTAATCACTTTTGACTAATTTTCTCTGTTGCTATGTTCTCCGAATCTTGCTACCTTAATCATTTAGATGCTATTCATGTTTTAGGTCCTTCATATTTAGTCCTTTATTGTATTGGTCCTATAATCAATAAAGTGAGTGAAAATTATTAAAAATCAGGATCAAAATCCAACCGAGTTAAAAAAAAAAAAGTTAGGTGATATTTTCCTATATGACTAAACTTTGGAGAACAAAAGGGAGGTAATAGGTGTTCGATGAAATAGCCGAAATACACGCAAAATTGGTCTAACACCACATATATTTAGTCCTTTATTGTATTGGCTAACGGTCAATAAAGAAAATAAAATTTATAGAAATCATGGTACCAAGTCCAGCAGAGTTAAAAAAAAGGCAGAATACATAACCAGCCCCCTAAACTTGACCATTTTTTTCATTTGGACACCTAAACTAGCAGTAGTTCCTTTTGGGCACTTTAAGTGAAGGCAGAATACATAACCAGCCCCCTAAACTTGGCCATTTTTTTTATCTCGACACTTAAACTAGTTGTAATTCATATTGGGCACTTTAAGTGAAACAAATTGTGCCAATTAGACACATATTTTGCAGCTCCAAATAAACTAAAGCGTGTGTATTTCACTTAATTCATAGTACCGGCGTATATAATATTAGACAATTTCACTTAAATTTTTGTAACTTGTAATTTTGGAACTTGTAAAATTTTGATCTTCAAATGAATAAATAAAAAAATTAAAAATTGAAAATATTTTAAATTTTGGGGTAGAGGTGGGCTGGGTGGTATAGAAAAATAAAAAAATAGAAATTTGAAATTGCAAAAAAAAAATATTTTTTTTTGTAATTTAATTTTTTTTCCTTTTAATTGCCCAGCCCCGCCCCGCCCCCGCCTCCTACCCCCTACCCCTCCCCCCACAAAAAAATATTTTTTTTACCTTAATTTTTTTTTTTTGCAATTTCAAATTTCTATTTTTTTATTTTTCTATACCACCCAACCCACCTCTACCCCAAAATTTAAAATATTTTCAATTTTTAATTTTTTTATTTATTCATTTGAAGATCAAAATTTTACAAGTTCCAAAATTACAAGTTACAAATATTTAAGTGAAATTGTCTAATATTATATACGCCTGGTACTATGAATTAAGTGAAATACACACGCTTTAGTTTATTTGGAGCTGCAAAATATGTGTCTAATTGGCACAATTTGTTTCACTTAAAGTGCCCAATATGAATTACAACTAGTTTAAGTGTCCAGATGAAAAACATGGCCAAGTTTAGGGGGTTGGTTATGTATTCTGCCTTCACTTAAAGTTCCCAAAAGGAACTACTGCTAGTTTAGGTGTCCAGATGAAAAAAATGGCCAAGTTTAGGGGGCTGGTTATGTATTCTGCCTAAAAAAAATTATTTGGTGATATTTTCCCAAACGACTAAACTTTGATGAACAAAGGGAGGTACTAGGTATTCGGTGGATAGCCGATTTGTAAATTGGTTCGAACATTATATATATTTAGTCCTTTATTGTACTGACTTAATGGTCAATAAAATGAATTTTATGGAAAACATGATACAAAGTCCAACAGAGTAAAAAAAAAAAAATGCTAGGTGATATTTTTTTATTAGACGAAACTTTGATGGATAAAGGGAGTAATAGGTATTCGATGTAATAGTAGAAATATGCTCAATCTGATCCGAACACTATATATATTATTCCTTTATTTCTTCTCTTTTTGAAAGGTGGTAGGGGGGGGGGTTAGGGGGAGTTGTGAGGGTGTTTGTCCATGTTACTAATAGTACAAAAATGTCAATTTTCTTTTTATAACATAATTTATATGCCTAATATGATTTCAACAAGAGAAAACAAACAAATCTTGCTAGATACTAGCAAGATGTTTGCTTACAACATCGTAATTCACAACCAACCTAATCAGTAATGTCATGTTCTTGGAATCTTGACTATTACCTGTCAAAAAAATACTGGTACAATGTAGTACTTTATAATAATCAATATTAATAAATAAAATAAATGCAAGATGCTATTCATTGGTTTGGTTTTGGAGCATGTTTGCAGGAATTTCTGACTAAAGTACTGAAGAATGGAAATAACTGGCATCAATTACTCTCTGTAATATGTTTAAGTTTCAGACAGGAAAATAAAATATAAAAAATAAAAAAGGTTTTCAATACTAAAACCAATTGCAGGTAATATGGGTTGGAATATTAAGTATTTGTCATTAAGTGCTAGTATTTGTACTTTTGGTATGGTGCAATTTCACTAATTTATTTTGTTTGAATTTCAATTGTACAAGAAAGTTGGTATGGACTAATTAAAATATTTTGAATTGGGAAATAAACAATAAACAAAAATAAAATCATTGCTTTCTTGATAAGAGTAATAATAATGGGCAAAGATCACTTTTAAGCCGTGACTAAAATTATTTATATTGGGTAGTCGCATAAATGTATAAAATTTATATATTTTTTTTTGTATATAACATATAAAAATATGTATGTATAAAAAAAAATTCGACAATTATTTTCTCAGCGTCTATATAGTGTCATTTTCCCTGTAATAAGGGAAGTAGAAAGTTAAAAGATAAATTAAGTATAACTAGATAACATACTTTTGCGGTTTAGTAGGGTAATGTCCAAGAGTGATTTATGCAAAATGCTAAGGTGATAACCATATCATACAAGATTAAGTTGGGTTAAATAGATTTTCAAGAATGATTAATATAAATGACACAAAAATTTCTTTGTTTATCTTTTAACGTGAAATGTACGTAAGATGTTGTTACTCATTATATTTTTTTTTCGCGTCAGTTATCATATTATATCGTTATTGCTACATCTTCTTTTTATTGTTCTTGAGCCAAGATTCTCTAAAAGTTATTTCTATATCTCCATAGGATAAGAATAATGTATATGTGTACATACTATTCTCCTAGAACCATCAAATCCTACTTGTGGAATTATAATATCCAAACATAATGATAACTATAGACTTGAAAGTGAAGCTCTCATGTTGTGAATGAATTATTATGGAACAGTTGGTAGAGTAATGACTAAGGATACTACGTAATGATCATTTTGTTCAAGAATGCTTATATACCTCAAAATTATCAATCATGCTACATTACCTAAAAAGGTAAAATTTTATACACAGTACCAAAGCAAATTTTTACCCTATTAATGTAATATAAATAATTATTTAAAACATATTGTTATTTTTTTTGTTGAATAATTTACATAGAATACAATTTATTTAATACTTATTTAAAGGCGAAATATATAAACGGCCCCCTAAAGTTGTCTCAACGATCAGCTGAACTCTTCAACTGACCCTTTTATCTTTTAGACACTTCAAGTGTCCCATTAACTAGATCAAATAAATATCGAGGTGCAAAAGATCATACACGTGAATTATACTCGCTGATGAAGTGTCAAATGATCCAATTAATGACTGACACGTATAATTTTTAAATAAACATTTGACATATATAATAAACATAAAATAAAAATACATTTAACAAATTAAAAAAATATTTTTCCTAATTTTGACCAAATAACGTAACCCCCCCACCCAACTTCATCTTCTTCACCCCATCAAAACCAACGCCACCCTCACCCCTCCTCCCCCATCTCATCATCTTTTTCTTCCGCCCAAAACCAGTGTCGCCCCACTCCCTTCATCTTCTTCCTATTCCTTCAAACCAGCGCACCCATCTCTCACATCCGAGTAATTTTTCGCCGGAAAATGAAATATCATTGCTAGCTAGTTAAGTATTGAGATTAGCCTTAGGATTTGATTCAATACTTTTAGTCCTTTAGAGACATGGATTAGTGGAAGGGCATGATACGATTTCACTTTTACCGAATTTAGTCCTTGTTTTTTGGATAATCAAGAAAGTTTTTTTTTTTTTTTTGCTTTTCTAATCTAGAAGTTTTAAGGGTCGTCGGAGAGCAGAATAGTGCCCAAAATTTTAGTCAGAATTTTGTTTGCTTATGAGAAAGAAGAAGCGTGAAAAGTGAAAAAAGTTAGAGCAAAATATAATAAAATAGTTTGGGACACACATATAAAAATCAATTTAATTTTGTTTGCTTATGAGAAAGAAGAAGCGTGTAAGTGAAAAAAGTTAGAGCAAAATATAATAAAATATGGTAGGACCCACATATAAAAATCAATTTAATTTTATTTGCTTATGAGAAAGAAGAAGTGTGAAACTGTTGGGTGAAAAAAGGTAAGAGCAAAATATAATAAAATAGTGTGGGACCCACATACAAAAATCAATTTAATTTTGAAAACATGAGAGAAAAAATCTGATAAAACTCCCACGCGCCCAAATGAAACTAAAATATACGTAACTTGCCATGTCAGCGTGAGGTATTTACTTGATATACTTAATAGTCACTTGTAGTGTCTAAATGATAAATGGATCAGTTGAGGTGTTCAGCTGGTCGTTGAGAACAACTTGAAGGGACCATTTATGTATTTCGCCTTATTTAAATGAAGTACAACTTTTAGATTATTACATATAATGCAACTTTTTAAAAATCTACAACATTCCATGTTACTAATATATCTCTCTTAGTTGAGTTCATATATTGTATTGACTCCTTAATTTTCTCATTCATTAACTAGACTAGATGGTATTGAGAAATCATTACACACTTGTTCTCTTTTAGTATCCAATTATCTCATTGTACCATATTGAGAATGAATAGTCACCCAAACTACTTGTTTTTGAAAATATTTGTCGTGTTATTCATCGAAGCAGAAATGAGTTACAAATTCACCAAGAACAACAATATCACTGTTTGGATCAAAAATTATCATACACTTTATGAATGCAAAACAACATATATATAAATCACAGGCCAATTATAGCAAGTTGTAATAATTTAAGAACCATATAAAAGAAATAATAATAAACGCCCTAGATTAGGGTGAGAAATATGGACAACTTTTATAGATTATATTGGTGTGGCCTGCCTCTCATGAAGATGTTCAGAGCCTTACAATCATGTTGTATCTCTCCATGAGAGGGATATTTTTCGTCGTTTCTCTCTTTTTCTTTCTCTCTGTCTTTCTCTCTTTGGAGAATAGTGATATAAAAGGAAGCCCTCCTTTTATGGGGTTCATCCCTTATTATTTATAGTTGTGATCCTCATGAATAGGAAGTGAGTGGCCGTGACCACGTCAGGATTTTGTCCTCATGGGGGGCAAGTAGGCCGTACCTTTGTCCACCTTGCTCGAATAAATAAATTCATATTATATGCTGGTGGCCATGTTCCTTATCAAGAGTGAACTAATTCAAGACACAATTATCTTTTTTATTTATTGTGGGATCATATTCTGACCCATACAGTTAGTCTCTCCATTCATCGAGGTCGTGCTTCGGCTGAGCTCGATGGACGGACTTTGTCGACTATGACCCGAGAGACTCAAATAAGGGATGAGCGGCAATCACTCTGGTTTAGACCATGTTTTCTACGTCGAAAGCCCAAATTATGTAGAATTTGTCGGCGTCACGTCGCCATATGATCAAGGTAGGGCACCTCCTCATCATGAAGGCGTATGATGTCATTAACGCAATTCGGGCGAGACCGAACTCAGTTACGTTCTGGTCCATACGTTCACTTAGATTTGCAGCTGCCATCGACGATGGGAGATGGGCCGTATGGAACATGGCCGAGTACGTTTTCTAGAGTATCTTAGAGCTTCGAGGACGTATGGAGCATTTCCCCCGTATCAGCAGGGCATTTTGATCGTTCCGGCTGGCGAAATATCAGCAGGAGGCCGAGGGGGCACTTCGTGATGCTTGTCATGATGGCGCACGTCTCGGTAGAATTGAACTATTTGACGATTGGTTATGCAATTAATGGTGCCTATTGGGTTTCTGGAAAGTCATTTATGTTACCTATAAAGGTGAGTTGAGGCATCCATTTATCATTACTTCTTTATTCATGTGAGAATAAGTCTGAGGAAGCTCTTTTATTCTACTTGTTCACCTTCTCCTTTCTCGTCTTGATTGTGATAACTTTTATTTTTCCCAACGAATTCTATTTTTCCCTTTTCAATCTAATAAGCAATGACAGGCAGTTCTTCGCATGGTGTTCTTTTGATAAACTTGCTGGTTGGTTCTCCGGCGATTGAAGGCCACCTCCGGTAATGGGAGATGCTGAGCAGGCGGATACCGGAGGAATTCCGTCAGTTGACGAGGTACTTCCTCGGACCGGAGGTCCGGCGGTTGATTTACCACTGATGGTGGGAATGACCCTGTGGATGAAGCCACACTGATGGGGGAGATTGTAATGGCCGGTTATGGGAGCAGGGGGTCATTCCAACCCACGCTGACATCGTCCTCGCCAGAATCGAGGATAGGGTTCACACCGATCGTAGGGGATACTGCATTTTTATGCGTATCCTTTCAGGTTGGGGTTCAGGATTCCACTTCCTATGTTGGTGGTAGACTTTTGTCACCATTATGGGGTATGCCCAGTCCAGCTCACCCCCTCTCTTTACAAATTACTGGCTATGTTCCTAAAGTATGGGGATTTGGCTGGTAGGGTGGTTACGCTGCAGCACGTGCTCACCCTTTATTCCCCCCAATGGGTCTGGGGCACCATGCTTCGGGCGTGCCCTCGTGGGGCGAGGGGGATGACGATGATGCTGGATGATGAGGTCAAACCCCGCCCTTTCGATCACTTCTTTTACATCAGGACCGAGCATTTAGTAGCGTCCCCTTCAGGGTTCCCGGAGGCATGGAACCATGCACGTGAGTTACTTTATCGTTATAATCAATTTCCTTCCTTTTTCTTTCTTTTTTATAATAATTTTTTATAAGTCTCGTGTTTGTAGCCGATAGGTCGCCATCGACCCCATTTGCAAGGATGTGTGGGTGGCTTGAAGTCGTGCTCCCTCATACTGAAGGAATTCGCACGTGGGCGTCTTTTTGGGAGAGACATGGTCGTAGGCTTGCCGCAGGTGAGAAGTCGATTCTTACCTTCGTTTGGTTTTTTACTCGGTTTTGTTCATCAACCTTGTTTCTTTATGATAGGGAGGGCGAGCCGTAGCAGGGCTCCTGAGCTGGCTTTCTGGCAGTCGGGTGCGATTGCTCGACATCTCGCAGCACCGGCATCGCGCCACTTATCGAGAGCGGCATCAGTCGAGTCTTCGGTGGCTCCTTCCCCTCCATGGGCAACATTTCGGGATGAGGGGCCGTCGGGGACTATGCGTCCTAGGGATGAATCGTCCTCGTGCGAGGAGGAGGAGAGGCCGTTGTTCAGGCGCAGGGTCGCGTTCACTCCAGCTTCTCCCACAGTAATTACACCGACTCCCCCTATGGTGATTAATGTGGACTCCCCTCCGGCGGATGCGGAGGAGGGTACGGCCGCATCGCCTACCATTGAGGGCTAACCAATGATGGAGGTCGCCCCGGCTAGCTTAGGCCACGAAGATACTGCAGCTTTGGCGGCTCAGTTGATGACCCCCACGGTTGAGACGGGGGGAAGCTCTTTAGTGATTGTTGAAGCCGGTGGGCCGAATGTCCCGTTGGCGATTGCGGTGAGAGGAGGAGGAGAGGTCGCAGGAGAAAGGTTTGGGTCTGAATCGGATTTAGACCATGAGGACGTCTGTATATTCCGAGACGGCTTTACAAATGCATTTTTTCGCGTGGAGGGGAGGTCACGCCTCATTGAGATTCCCATGGATTCAAATTTGCTACTCCAAGGTTCGAATTTGGTGTCACAGTTCGGGCTGCTATGCTCGGAGTCAGAGAACGAGTCGTTGAAAGACATCATGGACATCGGGTTGATGAATAAGGTGACCGTGATGGGCCTGAGGGTTCGTATTCGTATATTGGTTTGTTCATTCTTTGCCTTGTTTTATTTTTCACTTTAACCGCTGCCTTCCTTTTGCAGTCTTACTTGCTGGAGGTGAAGAGCATCTGCCGAGCTAACGTTCACTCGACGGTATTTTTGCGGGTGTTGGAGAAGTATCGCCGCTACCGGGGTAGATGCAGGCAGATGCGTGTGCGCTTGAGAAACGATCCATGTTGCCGGACCCTGGTTGAGGAATTGGCGAGGCGGGAGCTCCAGATGCAGCAAACACTTGACCGGATGAATCTCCTTAAGGAGCAGCTCCGTCGGAAGGACGACGAACTCGAGGTCGAGAGGAGGGCCACAGTCGAGTTCGAGCGTTGGTGCCTGGCTAAGGTAGTAGAGGCTGCATCGACATGGAGAGAGAAGGTGGTTGCACTGGATGGAGAGATTGCGGCCTTGAATCACCAGCTGGATGACGCCTCGATAAGGGGTGAGGCGTTACAGGGGGTCGTCCATGCCTACGAGTCCCAATTGTCGCTGGTAAGGGCTACTGCCGCCTTTAGGGAGGCGAGCCTTAAGAGGCAGATATATACCCTTAAGGGGGACGCTCAAACTGTGGCGGGGTGGGTTGCGACCCTCGAGGAGGAGAACCGGCATCTTCGGGAATAGGCCGCTTCCTCTGGCCATGCTTGTGAGCTTTGGGTTTATGCTGAGGCCCAGTTGGACGTATTTAAAAATCAGTGGGAAGCCGGCATCGTGACCGATGCTACTTTCGAGGTGAAACTCCAAAAGGCTCGGGAGGCCTGTATGGATTATGGTTTTGATACGGCGATGCTAGGGGCTGATGATTGCGCAGATGGGGGCACGGATGGCGCCGAGTAGAAAGAAGTACTTTTTTTTTCTCTTTTTCTTTTTGTCGTTTTGCGTTTGTTGTTTTTTTTTCTTATTTTTTCTCTTTTTTTCTTGATCGACTTTGGCCGGGTGTTAGCGGGGATGACCCGCAATTATTTTTATGAATAAAAAAAATCTTCATTTCGTTATTTACCTTTTATCTGTTTTGCACCTCCTCTTTTTTGGGTTTTTCTTTGCATGTGTTTGAAGGGGTGATTTTCCTTTGAGTTTAACTTCGGTAGGCATGTTAGTTTTCGATTGTTGGCGACTATTATTTTTCGGCTCGGGGTGATCGAGTCGGAACCATTGATTGGCGGTGGTGGCGGTTAGCCTTAGTCCCAGTTAGGGCGCGGTCGGGGCACTAGCCATGATGATAAGAATGAGGCCTTGTAGTTTGGCCGGGGCCGAGCTTTACGTGTCTCTAATCTTAGTTCGAGTTGGGCGTACTTACTTGGACGGCGAGGGTGCTTAACCCGCACCTTGATTAATTGGAGATTGAGCTTTGCTGAGTTTTGCGATGAAGGAACTCCATCCGAGTCCTAGTTCAGTCGTGGTTAGAGCTCGTTAAATTTGAGGGCGAAAACATCTGAACTTATGGTTCAATAAAGGTCAAACTCATTGAATTTGACGGCGAAGGCACATGGCCTGAGTCCCAGTTCAACTATTGTTGAGCTTTGTCGATTTTGAAGGCGAAGGCGTATAGCCTGAGTCTTGGTTTGACTGTAGTCGAACTTATTGGCGAAGGTGCATAGCCTAAGTCTCAGTTCAACCGTAATTGAATTTATTAGTGAAGTCACATAGCCTGAGTCTTGGTTTGACCGTAGTCGAACCTATTGGTAAAGGCGCATAGCATGAGTCTCAGTTCAACTGTTGTTGAACTTGTTGGTGAAGGCGCATAGCCTGAGTCTTGGTTCAACCATGGCCTGAGTCCCAGTTCAACCGTTGTTGAACTTCATCAATTTTTTGAAGACGAGGGTGCATAGCCCGAGTCTTGGTTCAACAATGGTTGAATTTGTTGGCGAAGGCTCATGGCCCGAGTCCCAGCTCAACCATTGTTGAACTTTATCAATAGTTTGAATGCGAGGGAGCATAGCCCGAGTCTTGGTTCAATCGTGGTTGAATTTGTTGGCGAAGGCGCATGGCCTCTGAGTCTTGGTTCAACCGTAGTTGAACTTGTTGGTGAAGGCGCATAGCCTGAGTCTTGTTTAAGTCATAGTTGAACTTGTCGGTGAAGGCGCATAGCCCGAGTCTTGTTTCAATTGTAGTTGAATTTGTTAGCGAAGGCGCATAGCCCGAGTCTTGGTTCAACCGTAGTTGAACTTGTTGGTGAAGGCTCATAGCCTGAGTCTTGGTTCAACCGTGATTGATTTTATTGACGAAGGTGCATAGCCTGAGTCTTGGTTCGACCGTAGTCAAACTCATTGGCGAAGGCGCATAGCCTGAGGCTTCAGTTTGTTGGTATTGAGTGGTGAAGCTCGGTTTTGACTTGATACCTTGAGCAGTTTATGCGTTATCTTCCCAATTGGGGCATGCGGTTGCATTGAGGTGGCCCTCGGCTCGAGATATCTCTACACTGGTTTCCGGTCGTGGCCCGTATCGAGGGTGTGGGAGATACCTCATAGGGATCCTCCCTTAGTGGGAGACTTCCTTTTTCTTGTTTGCACTATCGAAAATCGGAGAGAGAGAGGACTTGCTCAAGATACCTCATAGTGAGTTGGGTTGTTTTTTCTTTTCTGGTGTTTCTTTTCCTTTGGGTTCTGGGAAGAACTACGAGATCTTGCTAGGAAATCCCTAGAGACGGCGTTAAATTATTTGGCTCAAAAGTTATCATACACTTTACGAATGCGAAACCACATATATAAATCACGGGCCAATCATAGCAAGTCGTAATAATTCAAGAACCATGTAAAAAATAATAATAATAAACGCCCCAGATTAGGGTAAAAAATATGGACAACTTTTATTAATGATATTGGTTTGGTCTGCCTCTCCATGAAGAGGTTCAGAACCTTATAATCATGTTGTATCTATCCATGAGAGGGATATTTTTCGTCGTTTCTCTCTCTTTCTTTCGCTCTGTCTTTCTCTCTTTGGAGAATAGTGATAAAAAAGGAAGCCCCCTCCCCTTTCTAGGGTTCATCCCTTAGTATTTATAGTTGTGAGCTCCATGAATAGAAAGTGAGTGGCCGTGACTACGTCAGGAGTTTGTCCCCATGGGGAGGCGAGTATGCCGTACCTTTGTCCACCTTGCTCGAATAAATAAATTTGTATTATATGTTGGTGGCCATGTTCCTTATCAAGAGTGAAATAATTCAAGACACAATTATCTTTGTTATTTATTGGGGTCAGATTCTGACCCATACAATTATTAATTTTTTTAAAACATAAATACAATTGTACAAAACGTAAATCAAATAATAATTGTAGATAATGTAGTATACTCTTGTACAATTTGATATCATATCATGTTATCCATTGTATCTTATCTAGCTCAAATTACCCATTAAACCATTGGGCTTAAATAGACTATGTCCAAGCTATCACTTATTAACCCGATGATTAATGGGCAAAGATCACTTTTGCCTGCGGTTAATACTATTTACACCGATAGCCGCAAAAGTATATAAATTCTAAATATATATATATATATATATATATATATATATATATATATATATATATATATATTATTTGACTATTATTTTAAGAGCAACTATAAAGTGCTATTTTTCCACCTAATTCATGGAGTTTAAAGTCTATGGTTAAGTTGTTAGTTCTTCGCAATATAACTTTAGTTCTTATGCAAAAGCAATCAACTCTTAAGTCTTAAGTATGTTTCGTTTGAAGTTTCAATTTATTATTTAAACAGGTGATTATTAGATAACTAATTAAAATTAAAATATTTCAAAACAATTGAACAGTAAAAATACAGGCTACAGCAACTTATGAATTATTTCTAATTATGAAACTGAGATAATCAGAATTATTTATTGGACTGGGTAAAAAATGTAAACCAACATTCTCAAAACAGAAACCATAAGGGTGTGTTTGGTACGAAAAAAAATATTTTCCATGGAAAATATTTACATAGAAAATAATTGCATGGAAAATAAATGGTTTTATCACTTATTTTCATCTGGTTGGTCGATGGGTGAAAAATGTTTTTCGAAAAATATTTTCTAGTATTTGATTAGAGAGTGAAATATCTTTCGGAAAATAATTTTTATGCTACCCTCTTCAAACCACCTTCTTCAAAATCCCCATGTTTCTTCTACTTCCCCCACCCCCCACCCCCGGACTCAATTTTCTTTAAGAATTTAATTATTCTTTTCAAAACTTACACAAACCCAAAGGAACTAATGTTCTACTTTATTTTTTACACAAAAACAATATTGAAATTTGAGCTCGATAACAAAACAAGAATTACTTTGTTTTGTTGAAAAATAATGTATTCTTTCTATAATATGAAAAGAAATTACTCATTTTGTTGAATGAAAAGAAAATACTTTTTTCTACATCATGAAAAAAAGTACTATTTTTGTTGAAATAAAAGAAAATACATTTTGTGTATCATGAAAAAAAAGTACTCGTTTTGTTGGAAAAAAATACTTTTTCTATTATAGGAAAAGAAAATACTTAGTTTGTTGGAATAAAAGAAATACTTTTGTACGTCACGAAAAGAAAGTACTCGTTTTGTTGAAATGAAAGAAAATACTTTTCTACATCATGAAAAGAAAGTACTCATTTTATTAAAAAAATACTTTTCGTATTTCTGTAAAAGGAAATACTTAGTTTATTGAAATGAACCAAAATACTATTTCTAAATCATGAAAAAATATTCGATTTGTTGAAATGAAAGAAAATACTTTTTCTATATCATGAACAAAAAAAATACTCGTTTTAAAATAAAAGAAAATACATTTACTACATCATAAAAAAAAATATACCCATTTTGTTGAAACAAAACAAAAAACTCTATATACAATATGAAAAGAAAGTACTCTTAATAATAGTTCTAATAAACAGAGTATTAGAATTATTTAAAGTGGGTGGTGTGCGAGGTTGGGGTGTGGGGTGTCGTGGTGGTATTGGTGGGTTCTAGAGGCTTGGACCGAGTGGGTAGGGGTGGTTTTTGGGGTGGGGTGGGTGGGGGTAGGTGATATGTGAATAGAGTGGAAAAGGTTGAAAAATAATTTTGTAAAGTGTTTTCCCTTCTTTTGATAAGGAAAACACTTCCCTCTAATTGGAAGGAAAATAAGTTCAGGTATCTTGGGTCGGTGATCCACGGTGACGGAGAGATCGACGGGGATGTCACTCGCGGAATAGAGGCTGGATGGTCGAAATGGAGGCTTGTGTCGGGAGTCTTGTGTGACAAGAAAGTGCCACAGTATCTCAAGGGAAGTTTTATAGAGCTGTGGTTAGACCAGCAATGCTGTACGGGCAGAGTGCTCAGGAATGAAGTTATTCGGGAAATGGTAGGGGTAGCCCCAATGGATGAGAAGCTGCGAGAAGCGAGACTCAGGTGGTTCGGGCATGTGTGGAGGAGAAGGCCCGATGCACCGACGAGGAGTTGCGAGCTACTGTCGATAGTTGGCGCGAGTCGTGGCAGAGGGAGGCCCAAGAGGTATTGGGAGGGGCTGATTAGGCGGGACATGACTGTTATGCGAATTTCCGAGGACATGGCTCTTGATAGGAAGGAGGTCTAGTATCAAGGTTGTAGGTTAGGGGCTTCTATTATTTCGCGGGATAGGGATGGGTCGGGGGAGGGTTCCCGATAGGTTAATATCTCTGTGAGTACTCCTAGAATTACTAATGCCTTTTGTTCATGTTGTTGCTTTGTTTACTTTGCTCTTTTATATGTCAGTTTTTTTGTGGTTTATTCTGGAGTCACTAATGCTTTTTCTTTTTGTTTTGTTTTTGTTTTTTTCCTTTTCTCGATCTTTCGCCGAGGGTCGATTGGAAACAGCCTCTCTGCCCTATCGGGTAGGGGTAAGGCCTGCGTACATATTACCCTCCCAAAACCCCATCCTGTGGGATTATACTGGGTAGCTGTTGTTGTATTTAAATCAACCAAAAATGAAAAAATTAAAAAAAAGAATATTTTCGAAAATATTTACTTCGCACCAAACACACCCTAAATCTTTTCACCAATATTGGTAAGTAAATAATAAGAAATTAGGGTAGTGTCTACAATTTGGACTATGGTTGATAATGGTCATTATTTGCATTCATACAATGAGTACATATCCACCTTTTTCTTTAATGGATCTTCATTACTCACCTATAGTCAAATGATGGATTTATGATATTACTATTTGCTTGTTGAACGTTATGATATATAACTAGTTGTAGTGGTTAGTGGTTACTCGACAATTTCTTTCCCTAGTATTTTAAGTTTATAAATTCTGAATCATAACTCTTTTGCTTACTGTATTCGAAATAGATTACTTATACATATCATGTGAATTTTTAATATAAATATGAAGTTTAAGTCAAAATTATTGTGTATTCTACCGAGTACTTAACGTCCATTATAGCTATGTCCCTGCACACTACCATCTAGTTAGTATTTTAAGGACAAACCTTACTTTCAATGTAAGTCAACATACAAAAATAATATACTCCTTCTTTTTTAATTTATACGGTAGTGTTTGAGTCGACACAAAATTTAAGATTTTTTTTTTTTTAAATTCATGGTCTAAAATAAATCATAGATAAATTGTGTGGTTGTAAATTAATTAAGGGTTAAGAGGGAATTTTAAAGATAAACTATTTCAAAATAAAGAAATGTGAGTCTTTTGGACCGACAGTAAGAAAAATGCAAACTAAATTGGGACGGAAAGAGTAGTTTATATAAGAGTTTAAGTTCTAAAGTGGCTAAAATGATTGTGCTTTTGTTGCCATCAAAGGATGTGGTACAGTGGATGAGACTGTTTTTCCCTTAACCAGAAGTCTCGGGTTCGAGCCCTGGGTATGAAAAAATCCTTGGTAGGGAGCGCTTCCACTTGCAAGGGGCCCGATGCGGCGCGAATCCGGATATAGACGGGCTCCAATATGAGTACCGGATACCTGATGAGAAAAAAAAGAAGATTGTGCTTTTGCTGAATTATGATTAGACATCTACTATAGGCCTCTATTAGAATCTTATCACAAAACACTAACAATTAGTAGAACAAAACAAATTGAGAACGAATTGGTAAATGTGGCCAACTAGTATTTTTAAAAGAAAAAGGACTAGCGTCACAAAACCAAAGGATAAGTTTATCTCATTCTTACAGTGTACAGCCATAACATTGCTTTGGGGAGAATGAGCAAAATACTGACCACAAAATAACTATTTACTATATCCAATAACACTATCCATATATGACTCTGAGCAAGAGAAACATCCAAAAGAAAAGTTCCAAAAATAACTAGTGTCTAAAAACATTTCTTATGATATAACAACTTTGGCATATTGTTTTCCCTTAAAATAGGATAATAATTGAATTTATATAAAAATTTAAGAATACGTAATATAACTTGATATAAATTAAAAAAACAGATTAATGCTGCAATTAATGAGATATAGCAGAACATGATAATAAGATGATAAGGCTCGAAATGTCTTTATCGATGTCAGAACACGATAATAAGATGATAAAAGCTAGAAATAATATTGTATTGCTTTTTATACGTATTGCAATGTGTATTATAAATAATCAGACCCCCTTTATATAATAATGGAGTCCTACTTTAGGTACAATTCTATAAAAAATAAGAAATCTCGTGATTAGCTAATTAGTCAGACTCTTGGGGATATGTACCGAGATTTTCGCCATGATATCTGATCGGTCACGAATATTATGGTCTTCCGTTATTCGGTCCGAAAGGAGTTCCTAGAGCTTGATCGGAGACGAGGTTGGTTCCGGAGTTATGGGCTCAATGGTGTATCCTAACTTCGTACCTTGATCCGGGATCAATCATACACCCATCTCATTTCAATCTCGATCTTTCGTGCAGTAGGCGGGCCCGGTTTAACCGTATACAGAGAGTCCCCTCATTTTTCATAGAGAAGACGACGAGAAACGATATGAACTTTCGAGCATCGCTTCGATAAATCATGACGTAAGCGACAAAAAAGGTAACTAAAACGTTCCATCGGTCTAGTTTCCAAGGCATTAAATGTGTATCAGTTGTTGGTCGGCCACTATGTATTTTGAACCATCGTTTGGCAGCTATAAATACCCAAACCTTCATTAATTCGAACTTTACGTTTAAACTTCCTCTACTTTTATTCTTGAAAAAACCTTTGCATAATTAGGGGTGTTCGTGGTTCGGTTTGATCGGTTTTTGATTAAAACCAAAACCAAACCAATTTAATCGGTTTATAAAATTTTAAAACTAAAACCAAACCAAATTAAATACAAACCATCTGTTTGATTGTTGTTGGTTTGGTTCGGTTTGGTTTGGTTTTTCGGTTCTTAGTAAGCTAATGATAAGTATATAATATTAAAACAACGCTAGACAATAATCTGAAAATAATTTGCAAAATTTATGCTTCTTATACATTTCTTTGAGAACTAAAAGTTTATTTACATGTTTATATGAAAAGAATGAATCAAAAACAAACTAAAAGTTTGCTATCTCAAGCTTTAGCCATTGTTGTCTTGCAATTTGAATGTGCTTTCTTTACTCTTATGGTGGTTTTTTTTAACTCTTCTTTTAGGCAAAAGTATGTGCGGATGGTTAGAGAATTAGAGTCTATTAATGAAAAGAAAATTGGTCGAATTCTATTGTTTTGGGCTTAGGCAATCTTTTAAGATATAACAAGATAAACCAAAATTAAAAATAACAATTAAAATTATTAACAAAAAGATATTATATTGTATGTAAATAATTATTAAATTTTGTATATAATTAATCGGTTTGGTTCGATTTATTTTTCGATTTTTTTAAATAGAACCAAAACCAAACCAAATATTATCGGTTTTTAAAATTTAAAATCAAAACCAATCCAAATAAAAAAAATATCGGTTTATTTTATCGGTTTGGTTCGGTTTTCGGTTTGGACCGGTTTTTCGTCAAACCGTGAACACCCTTATGCATAATCTAATACCCGTACCAGATTTCTCGAGGCTTTTGCAAATTTCTCTTATCTTCATCCCAACACATCAAACGTGACCTTTTAACTTCCTTTTCTTCATATCTATTTCAAAGAAAAAAATGGAGAAAACTTCTATGATAATTCCGCAGAAAGAGACTGTCTCTTCATCATGACCGCTGGCCAAGGGCCAGTGGCAGAGCCACACTTTGAAGAGTTTGTTTCTGGTGGGTGCTTGACCGGTGCTGACTTTAAGGTCGAAAAAACTTCTTCGGTACCAGGTCGATGCGAGTTGTCTTTGCGATATATATGATTGATTATCGATAATCTCCTCCAAGGTCAAAGAGGATTGCAATTGGGCTGATAAACATATGGTGGTGCCCTAGCCTAAAGAGGCAATTACTACCCACATGGAGAATTTTTTAAGTGTTTACACTTACCTCTTCACGTTGGGTCCCTTAGATCCGGTCATCATTGTTTTCTGAAAGAGGTACGAGGTGACTCTCGGTAAAATTCATCCTTCATTCTCGAGGACAATAATTCTCCTTCACTTTTTCATGAAAAAGGTTGAGGGGCGTCCCTTCACATTCGATCATCTTATGCAATTGTACAATCCATGACTTTATCGAGGGGGATTAATCAAACTTTCTCGTCTGGCCATTAGGGCCCCATTCTCGAGTATAGATGAGGATCGGGATCGAGGCTGGATGGGTCGATTCATTCGAGTTGTTACACCCCATATTTTTTAACGTGAAATTGCACCATAAATAAATTAATGGAAGCTTGAAATTGAGATGTTACATCCCACATTTTTTTTACGATAACGTTTCGTCGTAAGTTAATCAACATAAGTTCGGGAATGAGATTATTTTGAGATTATAAGTATTATGCTATTTTAAACACATGATGAGTAAGTTCACGAAGGATAAAGGGTAAGAAAATCAAAGGAAATGAATTTTGTCGAAGTTTGACATTTTGGGATAAAATATGAACCGAGCTAAAATACATAATATTTATGGACTAATACCATATAAGGTACCACATGGCCGTGATAGTAAGGTGTATAAAGTGTGTTAAATAAGAATAGTATTTTAATTAATTTAAAATAATTGTTAATTATGTGAATAATTGATTAATGATGGAAATAATTATGATTAAGTGGATAAGGATCCATGTTGGGGCTTCCACTTGGCATTAAGCTAAGCCAAAGTGCCACCCATATGAATGATGAGTCATAAGACACATCAAGGCTTGCTTACAAGTGAAAGTGTCTCTGGATAATGACCCTGATTTGGCTTATTTACTAATAACATAATGTATGGAACTAGACCAGCAAACTAACGTATGGATTTCACAATTAACATATGGAAACTAATATAAGGAATTCACATGAATTCTTTACAAGAATTAGATGGGAAAGTGATTTTCTTTAGCAAACATATACAAAAGTATGTCCAAGACAAGCAACAAGAAGCCACAAAGTTATACTATGAAATAGTTACGGGATTTGCACTTTATGGGAGCCGATATAATCTTGCTCAAGAATATTATATGAATTTTTTCCTACACCGATCTTACTATTATGTATTATTGTAATTGACGTGTGTTAAATAAATTATCAAAAAAATCGGCTCAGGTATGTTAAAGTTATCCCTTCTTTTATTGACTTTATTTATACGACACGAACGAAACGAGCAAATGCACAACTTCCATAAATGACTCTATTCATAGAAATACTAGAGATGCTTATGTTGTTGATTCCCCAGGTATGATATTATTTTATCATCTGTTCATCCCAAAAATACGTAAGTTAGTAAAGTTTATTTCATGATATCAATCCGAGGCATAATGTTCTTATGACGTACTGAGAGATTTTATTAATGTACTTTATATATATTTTATGTATCTATTGTGAGCACGTGATTTTTGCCTTACTTGAGAAGTACTCCCAGAAAATTCAAAAATAAAAATAGTTTCATGTTGGGTATGACTTTTGTGATTTTGTGTTATCATATCTTTTTGTGTGCACGTTTATTTATTTAAATTAAAAATACAAAAAAATATATGCTAAATTTTGCATTTTTAGTGTTTGATATCGAAGTCATGTGATTTACGTTTTAGGCAATATGTAATTGGGCACGTTAATTGTAGTAAACAATAGCGGTGTTATAGGTTAGTATATACATATGTGTGTATATATATATATATATGTATATATATACATATATATATATATATATATACACATACACATATAATATCCGATCTGGGCCAAATTCAGTCTAAAAGCCAGGCCCAAACGGATTTCTTCTAACCCAGCCCAAATACCCGTCCAGCCTCAGCCTGTATAACACTTGATCTGGACCGTTGGATTTTATTATCCAACGGCCCAGATTAATCATTTAATCCCAATATACACTCAGACTATGCTTTAACCAAACGACGTCGTTTGGTTTAAGTGAGGGGATCCTGATCGTTGATCGTAAATGATCCAACGATCAGGATTCAATCTCATCTCTGGTATATATTCCTCATTTCATACCCCGCCCCCCAAGCCAGAACCCCCCCTCTCCCTTCATCTCCCTCAGAGCTCTCAAACACCCGGTGTAACACCGCCCTCCTCCGCCTGCCGGAAATCGCCTCACGGCGGTTCCGGTAGGCCAATCGCCACCAAACCAATGCCAAATCCTTCCCCTCACCTCCCCCATCACGATCCCAGCCTCCATTAACCTCGAATCATGCCGGAGCTCCTCGAATCTTCATTTGAAGATTCGAGTCAAACTCGAACCTATGCCAAATCACCCCAAATTCACACCACAGCTCTCCTCACACCTCCCCCACACTCCCAACGACATTGGTTTGCTTCGAATCTAACCAAAAATGCAAAAGCCCCAAATCCGAGCCCAAGAACCCTAATTTTGAAGAAACCCAATTCGAGCCGTTTTAGCCACAATTGAAGTCCAAGGGACTTTAGTCTAGGTGTTCTCAATCGAGAACATCTCGATTAAAGCCCGTTTGGCTTCAATAATTCCACATTTTGGTTCAAAGTTTGGGTCGGCAGTGTTCTTACGAGGTATTCATTCCTTCTTCGTTCGTTTTAATTCGATTGTGTGAATATGTGTGTGTTTTATTCATTATTTCAATTCTCATCTAGCATGCTTTTAACTTCCCATATCCGTTGGTCTGCTCTTCTCATTTGAGGCCTTTTATTTGGCCAATTCCTCTGTTTTAGTAGTTAAAATGAATCATGAGTCCAATGTGATTAAAGTCGTCAAATAGTTCGTAATATTAATCCCTTGAATCTGCCTGATGCAATTCACTGGTATAGAGCTTGTTACTGTTTGATTGGTTTGAAACTAAAGTTATGATTCAAATTAAGCCAACTAGGGAATTAGGGTTCAGCACTTAGAACATTTGGTGCCCTGCACATGAGGCTAGTCAGTGGAATCCACTGTCACAGCAGAGCAGCCCACCAGTGCCCTGCAATTACCATTTTTTTATTATGAACACCCCATACTTAGACATAGTTTAGTGGGTTGGACAGAAGGGGGATGGGCAAGGGACTGTTCTGCAGAATCTGGATGCCCTAGGTTTGTTTTTGGTTATAAATTGGCTATAAATAGGGCATATTCATACATGTATAGGGATGGAGATAGATACATTGATAGGCATACACAGACACACATTATAGAAACAGACTTGAGAGCATCTGGGAGAGCAAAAACAGATCGGGGAGAGCAAATATTCATAGATACATATAGACACTTGAGAGGATACCTGAGATTAACTAGAGCACCTGAAGAGAAATAGATACAAGGATACACATATAGGAAGATACAGAGGAAGGCTACTGTTTTCCTTGGTTTGGAGTCACCGTTTCATCGAATCTCTTGGCTACTGTTTCATTGCTTTGATTTCAATAGCTGAGTTGTTGTGGTCTTTGGTTGCTTGTTGTCTTGTGTTGGTGGTGCTGAGCCATTTGCTCTAGCTGGTTCAGTGTTGAGTGTCGTGATAGTTTTGATATTTGCTGCTGGTTCATTCGATTGCTGTCACTGGGAGTGTGTGCTTTTGGTTTAGTTGAGTGCTTCCAGTGTTGGTGCTACTGTGATATTCATTTGTTGTTGCTGGTTCAGTTTGAGGGCTGTGGTAGTCCCAGTGTTGGTGGTTGCTGTTGGTAATTGTTTGCTGTTGGTTTAGTGGAGTGCTGCCATTAGCTGTTGTTGCTGTTGGTATTCATTTGCTGCTGTTAGTCAGTGTTGTTGTTCTGCCTGTGTTGCTGTTTGGTCCAACACAGTGTTGGTTCTCCTATTGGTCGAGTATTGCTGCCAGTTCAGTGCTAGTGTGTTGCTGGTTGGTTTATTTGGTTGCTACTGGTTGTTGGTCTAAGTGACTGCTTGGTCTATTGGTCTATTTGGTTCACTGGTTGTTGTTGCTATTGGTTTACTGTTGGTTGTTGTTGGTCTTTGATTATTGCTGCTCCTGTTACTGTTTCTTGTTGCTGTTGCCGCTTTGCCGTCGCTCACTCTTCCTTGTTCTTCCGCATTCCAGGTACACACCTCTTTTATTGTAGTTCCTTGGTTCGACAAGAATGAAGTTTGAAGCTTATGCATAAAGTCTATTGAAACATGTAGTCGTCTTATGTTCAATTACATTCTGTTAGTCTCCAATTAAGCTTGTATTGTTAAGTCTTGGTTATGGAAAAGCATAGCTAGGCCAAAGATACATTGTCGTTAGATAAGCATGTTAAACCTGAATTAGCCTTCGTATCTCTATTCAATCTTCCCTACTCATGTGTGTAATCTCCAAACCTGTTAAATGATAGACCCTATGTTACAAGCAAGATTAGCTAGGGAGTTGTTACTCAACGGAATGACGTAATTGGCTTAAAAAGAGTCGGGGGTGCATTTCATGTGACCCGACCCCAATTTCGGGCAAGAATAAACAAAGCATGTTAAGAACCACAGGCGCATTTCATGTGATGTGATTCGTAGCAAGTTCTAAGTAATTCGGAATCAACTCTTAAATAAGATACAGTGGGATGCAGTTCGCTTTAGACTTGAATCGAAGGTACGCCTCGCCCAATAGTTACACTAATCACATAGCCGTCATAAGTGTACATGTAAATACTTAGATTTCGAGATGCGTCGTTTCTTAACAAATATTACGCCTTTCTCAACAGTGTAAATAAGTAGTCGATCCGGGTACATATTCTAGTTTTATTTTTTCTTTTAATACGGGTGTGCATTTCATGTGACCCAAATCCAAACCCCGAAATGTTGAATAAGAATATATTGAGGATCCGGGTACATTTCATGTGACGTGATCCGAAAGCATATTCTTAAGCAACTTTCTCTTTCGTAAATCACAACCAACAATAAAAGCGGTAAAGGGATATTAACTTGCCCTAAGTACATAATTGTAAAAAGCAGATAGATAAGCCAAACACGACAGTTGAGCGACCGTGCTAGAACCACGGAATTCGGGAATGCCTAATACCTTCTCCCGGGTTAATAGAATTCCTTATCCGGATTTCTGGTTCGCGGACTGTTAAATAGAGTCATTCTTTTCCTCGATTCGGGATTTAACCGGTGACTTGGGACACCATAAATCTCCCAAGTGGCGACTCTGAAATAATTAAAATAAATCCCATCTCGATTGTCCGTTAATTGGAAAAACTCTTTGCATCCTTGCGGGTGCGTAAAAAAGAGGTGTGACATCTATACATGCACATTGACCCATGATCAGAGGGAGTTTTATATATATATATATATATATATATATATATATATATATATATATATATGTGTGTGTGTGTGGGGGGGGGATATGGGAAATGTTATGATGTTATATACGCACCACCACCTGATCAGCTGGTATACGTTGATGATTTTACCCATAGTGGTCGATATGATATGATGGGATGCCCTAAGAGACCTGATGATGTTATGAAACATGTACCTATGTACAACATGACATTCATACGCATATGCATGGCACTATAATTATTTCATGATTTACAGAGTGATCCAGACTTACAGGTTAAGTCATTTACTCTATATTTTTGTCTGTACTTATTTATGTGCCTTATATACTCGGTACATTATTCGTACTAACACCTCTTTTTCTTGGGGATGCTGCGTTTTATGCCCGTAGGTCCTGATAGACAGGTTGAATATCCTCCAAGTAGGCTATTAACTCGGCGGAAGATGTTGATGCGCTCCATTTGTTTTGGGGTTGCTTGTTTGGTCGGTATGATTTAGATGCGTATTGTTTGGTATGACAGGACTATGCCCCGGCTTTATGACAAATATGTATTCTTAGAGGCTTGTATACAGATGTCATGTACGTAAAAATTGTATAGCCTTCTCGGCCTAAATTCAGTGTTCGAGTAGTTATTTTGGTCTTATAGGCACGTATGTCTTATGTGTAAGTTTGTATTTCATGTTGTATTCTACTTATCTCATGGCATACTCTCCGGCTTAGTTATCTACGATAGTATGATACAAAAAGATATATTATATTGGGATTGAGTAAGGTACCGGGTACCCATTGCGGCCCATCGGTTTGGGTCATGACAAAAGTGGTATCAGAGCAGTTCTGTCCTAGGGAGTCTATAAGCTGTGTCTAGTAAAATCTTGTTTATGGGTGTGTCATGCATCACACTTATAAGCAGGAGACTACATGACATTTAGATCGTGTGGTAGAGCTCAGCTATAAGAAATCAATTTCCTAAACTATATCTTTTCCATAATACAACGATGCCTGCATCCAGAATAACGGTTAGTAAGATATATAGCTGTGGAAAGTTGAGTAAGAGGAACTCAATTTTTACATCATGCATATGATAGATAAATATGAGGTATTCAGCGAATCATGTGTAGACTAAGACGTGTAAGCCTCTTGATAAGGAATCTTAAGGCAAGAATATTTATCCACCTTTATGGTGAAAGACAATGAAAGATTCAGAAGATAAATAAAAGTTTCAAAAAGTAAAAGAAGCAAGATGAAGAAGGGTAAGAGGTACCCAATTAATAAGATTATCATTATTTACCATTCAGGAAGGGAGATATAAGCATTTTGAGTTACCTTCAACAGTGACAAATGTATGTACAATCAGTCACACCAATCTTAGTTATGCCTTATGGGAGCTAACAAACATAGATTAAAAGAAGATACATCGATGGTACACCCTAAAATAGTACAGCTAGATATGAGTACTACAAAGATAAGGACTGGAAGCCTGGAAGGGATAAATATTACCTTAGTGTGGCTCCCATCCTTGGTAAAAAAAGAATGTTAGGCAATTCGAGGAGCCAAATGATGGATCAAGAGGGGATAAAAGAAAAAGAATGTTTTGTTCGAGTTTTTAATAAAGTGATAAACAAAAATGTTAGCAGGAAAATAAGAAGAGAGTTAATGAAGCAGTATGAGTAAAATATGATACATGGATGACAACGATAGATAAAAAAAATGATAGTAGTACACAGACTATAGTCAAGTGAAGGAAAAAATGAGAGGTGACAGGCCTTGAGATAACAAAAGAGTATAGACCATAAAGTCGTATCGGTACTTCAAAAAATACATTCGTGATTCCAAAGCAACTACTCGAAGGAAAAGTTAAACCCCAGAATAATAGAAATCAGTATGAGCTGGTGAATAAGATAAACTAAATATGAATTAGGGATTGAGTGACTTGATAATAGTCATCATCATGAGAATTTCATATTTCGTACCAGTAATAATAGAATGGACAACAAAAGAAGATACATGAGAAATTATGAAAATGGTCATTCAGGAAGACGCTTCCCTAAAGTAAGTAATGTGAGCAACATTAAGCTTAAGAGGTTGTATGTGCCAGTTATAGTAATTGTCACATCGCAAGTAAGGAATTTCGTTATCCTTAGTACATAAGAATCACCGCAAGGAGAGTAAGGTTCATCGATGATGTGAAAGGACACCAAAAATGAAGAGGCAAAACATATATTGGCAGATTATCATAGCTCCAACTCTTAGTATCCCTAAGAATAGGGGAGGGGGAGGGGGAGGGGAGAATATGGAGTGATGTTGTTCTAAGTTAGAATTAAGTGGTTCTAGTAACTATGTAATGGTAAAGGAAGAATGCAACACAAATAAAAAATGGATGAAATTTCACTTATCCAAATCCTACAGATATGCTACGATTCTAGAACATTATGCAAATACGATATCAAGAAAACATAGTAAGGGTTCATGCTTTGGATGTTATTGATAAATAAGGAGCCAGTGCAAAAGGTAAGTTAAGACAAAGGAAATAAACCAAGAATCATTATGCTGCATTGGGCACGCATATCCGGCCTTGCATCCTCAACACACCATCACTATCAATAGTGACATCTCTGGCATCATCATGCTGAACTCTATCCTTAAGCACAAACAAGTATGGATCATCATAGTGGCGTTCACAAATGCGATCATATAAGGAAGACCGAAAAATAATGCAAGCCAACACCCTGCTGGGCTCTGAAATATCCAACCTCACTAGCCGATTGGCCAACGCCTGAACATCATATGCAAATGGTCTCTCTCCAACTGGAATATACGCCAAGCTGCCAATACTAACCGTATTTCGGCACAAAGCATCGGCCACTACACTGGCCTTCCCCGGATGATATAGAATAGTAATGTCATAATCCTTGATCAGCTCAAGCCACCTCCGCTGCCTCAAATTAAGATCATTCTGTTTGAATAAATGTTGGAGACTACGATGATCAGTATACACCTTACAGGGCACGCCGTACAAATAGTGCCTCCAAATCTTCAAGGCATGAACTATGGCAGTTAACTCCAAATCATGAACATGATAGTTCTTCTCATGAGGGTTCAACTGACAAGAAGCATAAGCAATAACTCTACCCTCCTGCATCAACATACAACCTATCCCCACTCTCAAGGCATCACAATATACGGTATATGAACCTAAAGCTGATGGCAAGAATAACACTTGAGCTATGATCAAAGCTGTCTTGAGATTCTGAAAGCTCTCCTCGCACTCATCCGACCATACGAATGATGCACCCTTCTGTGTCAATCTGGTCAAAGAAGAAGCAATGGATGAAAATCCCTGAACAAACCGGCGATAATACCCCGCCAAACCAAGGAAACTTCAGATCTCCGTGGCTGAGGATGGTCTAGGACAACTCTGCACCGCCTCTATCTTCTTCGGGTCAACCTGAATACCATCACGAGACACCACATGACCCATAAAAGCTACCGACTCGAGCCAAAACTCACACTTGGAGAACTTAGCATACAATTTCTCCTTCCTCAACCTCTGTAACACAACGCTCAAATGCTGAGCATACTACTCCTGGCTACGATAGTATACCAAAATGTCATCAATGTACACGATCACGAAAGAATCCAAATATGGCCTGAACACACTATTCATCAAATGCATGAACGCGGCTGGGGCATTGGTCAGCCCAAAAGACATCATAAGAAACTCGAAGTGCCCATACCTCGTCCTAAATGCAGTCTTCATAATATCAGAATCTCTAATATTCAGCTGATGATAGCCTGAAGGAAGATCAATCTTCGAGAACACCCTCGCTCCCTGGAGCTGATCAAATAAATCACCAATGCATGGTAGATGATACTTGTTCTTCACTGTTACCTTGTTCAGTTGTCTATAATCAATGCACATCCTCATAAAACCATCTTTCTTCTTAACAAACAACACTGGTTCACCCCACGGTGACACACTAGGGCGAATGAATCCCTTATCTAAAAGCTCTTGAAGCTGCTATTTTAATTCCTTCAACTCAGCTGGTGCCATACGATAAGGAGGAATAGAAATAGGCTGAGTGCCCAGCACCAAATCAATACCAAAATCGATATCCCTATCCGGCAGCATGCCCGACAGGTCTAACGGGAATACATCTGGAAAGTCCCTCACAACGGGCACAGAATCAATACTAGAAGTCTCAGCTCCCACATCCCTCACAAATGCTAGATATGACAAACACCCTTTTTCAACCACTCTTTGAACCTTTAAGAATGAAATCACACGGCTAGGGACATAATCAGTCAAACCCCGCCACTCAATCTGAGGAATACCAGGAATAGCCAATGTAACTGTCTTAGCATGACAGTCCAGAATAGCATGGCACGGGGTCAGCCAATCCATGCCCAAAATCACATCGAAATCCACCATACCTAACAATAGAAGATCCACTCGGGTCTCCAAACCCCCAATAGATACAATGCAAGATCGATAGACGTGATCCACACTAATCCTATCACCCACCGGGGTGGATACATGAACAGGCAAATCAAGACTACCACGGGTCGCTCCCAAATGATGCGCAAAATAAGAAGATATGTACGAATATGTAGATCTGGGATCAAACAAAACAGAAGCATCTCTATGACAAACTGAAATGATACATGTAATCACTGCATCTGAGGCAACAGCAACTCGCCTATCAGGAAGTGCATAGAAATGTGCCTAGCCACCACTCGATCTGTCCTCACTCCTAAGGCTACCCCTATAAGACTGACCTCTACCCTTACTAGCTTGGGATGGTGCTGAAGTAGATGGGGTTGAAGGGGAGGGCTGATCCCTCTGTTGAGACCTACCCCTGCGAAGTCGAGGACACAACCTCCTAATGTGGCCAAACTTGCCACACTAAAAACAACTACCCGGCGCTGGAGAAGGGGACTGAAGGGAACTCCTCGCCGCAGATGAACCCTGGGCTAAAGAAGAATGTGCTGAACTCTAAGCTGGGAGGGCGCCGAGTGAAGACTGGACCTGCTGAAAACCCTGACGTCCATGGTTGGAAGAAGCTCCACTATGCTCTGGGCGACCTGACTGAGGAGGTCTAGATGAACGACCTCTACCCTGATGAAACTGGCCCCTGGATGAAGCACCACTAAAACTTCCAGAACCTCGAGGCCTCTTGGCCTCCCTCTCCTCTCACTCATGGTGATGATCCGCCTCAATAGAGCGTGCTATATCAACCACCTGCGCGAAAGATGCTGCCACTACTCTCTCCCTGGTCATCAAGATACGGATAGAATAGTTGAGACCATAAATGAACCTCCTGATCCTCCCCCGATCTGTCGGGATCATCCAAATAGCATGCCTGGCCAACTGAGTATACCTTAACTCATACTGAGTCACTGTCATATCACCCTACACTAGCCACTCAAACTAGCGACGTAGCTCCTCTCTGCGGGACTATGGCACATACTTCTCTAAAAAGAGAGTGGAAAACTGCTGCTAAGTAGGAGGTGCTGCCCCTGTAGGCCTGTGCCTCTCAAAATCCTCCCACCAAATGAATGTTGGACCTGAAAACTGGAATGTAGTAAAAGAAACACCACTGGACTTAAGAATCCCCGTTGTACGCAACATCCTCTAACATTTGTCCAAGAATCCCTAGGCATCCTCGCCCTCGGTACCACTGAATGAAGGCGGTTGAAGTGTGCCAAATATCTCTAATCAATGTTGCTCGTCGTCAGGCATCACCGGAACAATATCCCCTGGGGCTGGCGCAACTGGAACAGTCGGTGCAACTACCTGGGCTGGGACTGCCTCTGGCATCTAAAGTCCCTACACAACCTGCTCTAGTGTGCGAGCTGCGGGAGTCTGAAGACCACCCCCGGTCTGAGATGTCGCTGCTGCAGTAGTAGCTGAAACTACCTGAGCCAACCCAGTACAAACCGATAGTATCTGGGCCAATGCCTCTTGAAGGCCAGGAATAACAATAGGCACTGCCAGTGCCTGAGCGGGTGCTGCTGGAGCCTCAACCCCTGGGGGCTAGTCCTGGATAGAGGCAACAGGTGGGTCTACTGGCACTGCCCCTGCCG